>SJXO01007027.1:0-18683 GCA_006408615.1 Connochaetes taurinus
GAGGGGTTAAGTAACTTGCTCAAGGTCACACAGCTGGCAATGGTGGACGTGGAGCTTGACCCTGAGCATCTGGCTGCAGCCTCTGCTCTCTCGCCCACCGCGCGCAGTTGCCTGTGTGTCATGATGGAGAGCGTGGGAGATTTTCACCGGCTGCGAGACCGCTGGTTTAGCCCTTGATACCCGCCCAGCTCCACCGTTCCTTCTGTAATCCTGGCAGGCTTAGGTGGGCGCTGGCCTTGCCCGCCAGCCCTCTTCTTGTTGGCTTCCCTTTTCTCTGCAGTGGCCGTGCTGGGGTCTTTAGGGGAAGTTCTAAGGGAGCCCTGTGTAGTCTACAGCTGATCTTCCTGTCTTGTTGGTTCCCAGACCTACCAGATAAAGGACAGACGCAGGCATGACTGTCCACGTCTTCCAGGTTTGGATACTGGCACCCAGAGGGCCCACACCATGTACCCTCCAGTACATGGGCAGGGCTCAGGCTCACTCCAGACCTGGAGGCCTACCCTGCAGTGCCCTCTGCCCCGGTCAGCACGCTCTCCTAGCCTCAGGGTCCCTGATTGATGGTGACCCAGGCTCTGTCCCTCCCCAGGGGCTCCCTGCTGGCCAGCGCGGGTCCTTTGGGCTGGGTCCCCACAGTTGGGCTCCGCCTCCTCTCCTGGCTCCATCTCCACTAGGAGAAGCTGCTCCAGACCCTGAGTGCCCAACGGGAGGCCTCCTCCTCGGGACTGGCTCCCACGTAACCCGGACCACTGCAGCCCGAGGGCGGCTTGGATCGCGGGGTGAATGCCCTTTGCTATTGTTGAGTCATTAAGTCCTGTCCGACTCTTTGAGACCCCATGGGCTACAGTGCACCGGGCTCTTCTGCCCTCCACTATTTCCTGGAGTTTGCTCAAATTCATGTTCATTGATGCAATTTATTTTTCATGATAATTTGAATATTGTGTCCTTGTAAACATATAAACATTACAGATAAGGCGATAAAGTCCACTAGACCACGGAGTGTCCTCCTGCCCTAAAACCCTTGTCCTGCCAAGTGCACCCATTTCTAGAGTGGGTTTTCTCCTTATTGCAGAAACATCTGTTTGCTGGCATAAAATAAACAGCAGGACTTTGAGAAGGCTCATATAGTTATTGTACCTGGAACTTGCTTGTCCCTCATCAGCCTGTCTTGGAGGTAGATCTCCGTTATGCTTTTCTACAACAGCAAGCAAGCATCGTCATGTATCAAGTCCTTTCCTTGTAGGTGGGTATTTAGAGTTTGGGTTTTTTCTAATAAAAAAGATGGTGCATCTTTCATATCTCAGGACCGTTGTTCCGCTAACAGTGAGCTGGCCCGTCGAGTCCCCTGCTGTAGCCTTAGAGCTGACAGCATGGGAAACTCAGAGCTGGGAAGGACCCCACCCCGTGTGTGGGCTCTAACTTCCTCGTTTTAAAGATGAGGAAACTCACAGAGTGACTGCTTCTGTCCACACAGAGGCAGATTGGCTCCTGGAAGTTCCCCTGAGCCCCAGCTGGAACCCGTGGTGTGGGTTCGGTGCCCCTGGCCACCATTCTCCTTTCATACCAGCCCCATGGTGTGGAATCCCATGTGTGAACTCAGGTGTTATAAAACACGCAAGCTGGGAAAGTCACTTTCTTTTTCTGTGAAATTTTTATAACAGAACTTTACCCTTTATTATAACAGCGAAATTACCCTTTATTATTAAACAGGCAATTTCTTAAAAAATATCTTCTCGAATATCTTTTATTGAGTTCTTTTGTTTTATTGAGTTAATGTATTCATCCATTCGTTATAAGGATTAGGAACCTACTCTTTGTAGTGAGCTTGAAAGATGGAAATCATGGTGAATACCAGCTCCCAGGCCAAGGGTTTATGAAGTGCCTGCCGTGCTCCTGGTACACATTAGGAGTTCGCTGAGTGGTGGCGGCTGACACCCAGGAGTCACCAAACATTAGAGTACTTGCCACCGAAAATAAAATATCAGTAGATATGCAGTGAAAAAATGCCTGTGTTTTGTTATATTCAGTGTATATTTTAAAACATACTTAGAGTTCTTAACAATACAAAGTGTTTATATAGGTGAAAGCCTTATAGATGTTAGTGATAAGGCCTGGGGGCGTGTGAAGATTTCTAAACTGGGAATTTAACAGCCAAGCGTGTCCACCTACCTTCCTTCTCCCAGACGTCCTGCAGCTGTCAGAAAGTTCAGATGTTTGACATGAATTCCCTTGTGCAGATCATAGGTGAGTGTCGGTATGCAGAATTTCCAAATTGTAGCATGAGCACACATCTTCAGATCTCGTAGGTTCGCCCCAGCCACCATTACTAGGATGATGCTTATTGAGAAGAACGGAAGGTTAAGAATTATGCTTCTTTGAAATTACTGACCAATCTGAAAAGCAGTAAGATTGATGGTCTCTTCTTTGATGAGTGTTTTTTTCCTTTCTTTTTTGCCATTTTGTGAAGTATACTTGATGTACAATAATTATGTAAGTTATAGGTGTACAGTATGGAGATTCACAGTTTTTAAAGGTTTGCCCCAGTTATATCTCTTATAAATATCCGCTGTATTCCCTGTGTGTATGTTACCCATGATCGTTTGCCCTAATCCGCTGCCCCTGTGCTGCGCCTCCCTGCTCTCCTCATCCCGCTGGTAACCACCAGTTTGATCCCTGTATCTGTTGAGTCTGCTTCTTTTTGTTATAGTCACTAGTTTGTTGTATTTTTTAGACCCCACATATGTGGTACGAACAGTATTTGTCTTTCACTATCTGACTTATTTCACTTAGCATAATGCCCTCCAAATCTACCCATGTTGTTGCAAATGACAAAGTCTCATTTTTTATGGCTGAGTATAATTCCATTGTGTATATATTCCACATTTTTAAAATCCAGTCATCTGTTGATGGATACTTAGGTTGCTTCCATATCTAGGCAGCTGTAAATAATTGCTATGAACGTTGCGATGCATGTGTCTTTTCAAATGAGTGTTTTTGTTTTTCCCAGGTATTTGCCCGGGCTGGGGTTGCTAGGTCACGTGCTGGTAATTCTGCCTCCAGTGTTTTGAGGAAGGCTCATTCTGTATCCCACGGTGGCCGTGCCAGTACGCACGTGCGCTAACAGTATACACGGATTCTCTTTCTCCACATCCTCACTAACCCTTGTTACTTGTGTTCTTTTTGACGGTGGCCATTCTAACAGATGTGAGGTGACGTCTCATTGTGGTTTTGATTTGTATTTCCTTGATGATTAGCTGTGCTGAGCATCTTTTCATGTGCCTGTTGGCCATCTGCTCCTTAATGAGTGTTTTGAGGATAAGTGAGCAGATTTTGAGATGCATCATTTAATCATTTCTTCATCTGATATATTTAACAATATATTATCGACCAGTGAACTTGATCCAGAATATCTATTGTGGGGTTTAAGAAAACCTTTCAAAACAGAATACACGAGGAAATGAGACAACATGTTGTTCAAGTGAAGGTATCAATGGGAAGAAGGCAGAGTGAGACAGCAGATAGCTGACATTGAAACAAACATAGATTTGCTCAATGTTCTCCCTGATGTCAAAGGTCACCTCCATTCTGGTCATGTGCTGTTTGGAGAAGGAAGAAGGCTCTGAGAGTGCCTGGGGCCATTTTAGGAGGTGTCAGAGAGGGGTCAGAAAGAAGGAAGAACCTAACCAGAAAGGGCCAGCGCTGGAGGCCACCCCAGAGCAGAGCAGAGGGGCACGGGGTGGGGCAAGGGCTGCGCTCTCTGCGGGAGGGACAGGACCCTGCTCTTGGTCTCCCCAGAGCAGAGCAGAGGGGCGCGGGGTGGGGCAAGGGCTGCGCTCTCTGCAGGAGGGACAGGACCCTGCTCTTGGTCTCCCTGGAGTTGCTCGCACAGGTTGGCCGCCGTCCATTCCCGGTTTCATCACTGAAATGCTCATCCTTTGCTGGTCCTCAAGGGATGGAGGCGCCACGGCCCATGTTGTCAAGTCACTGCCCACCACCTGTCCGTGTGGTCTTTAAATTAAGAAAGAGTTTTACATTTTTTACATAGTTGGGGAAAAAGTGAAAAGAATATTTCATGACCCATAAAATAATGTGAAATTCAAATTCCAGCGACCACAAGTAAAGCATTATCAGAACCCAGCTTCGCTCACTAGTGTACCTGTTGTCTGTCCGTGGCGGTTTTCCCCCAGCAGTGACAGGGCTGAGTGACTGTGCCAGAGGCAATGTGGCTTCTGCAGGATTTACCATCTGCCTGCTGCAGGAAGGCTGCCACCTGCTGCCATACTCCGCTGCCTCTCAGAGTCAGCCTTGGGTGAAACGTTGAGGGTTTCATCCCTGAGGTTATTAGGCAATTCTCAGTTTTTGGGTTCCCACAATTCTTAGTAACTTTCGAATGTCCAGTTATTTATCAATATACATAAGCACATACAGACATACATAGAAGTAAGGAAAAAATCTAACGACTGGACTTTTAACCTGGCTAACCTTTTATTCACCTCTCTAACCAGTTTTTTTATGTACAAGCCAAAGAACTCTTCAGTGTGTCTACAAATATTAGGATCTCACTTTTCATAAACCAAAGGTCAGTTATTGAGACATAACTGATCTCACGGTGTTTGCCAAGTTCACGCTGCCTGTGTGTGTGAGAGGGTGAAGATGTCTTACAACAGTGGGTGAGATTCTGAGATACGTCTGTGTTGAAATATCTGTTAGCTACTTTCTTGGAAACACATACTCATTAATCCATGTTTTTTGACCTTTTAAAAAGGAATGTATGTCCAAACTCTTTCTTCTTGTATTTTCAGATATTTTACTGTAGGATTAAAAAGTCAGTATGTATGGTTTGGAGAAAGAAATGGCACCCCACTCCAGTGTTCTTGCGTGGAGAATCCCAGGGACTGGGGAGCCTGGTGGGCTGCAGTCCATGGGGTCGCTGAGGGTCGGACACGACTGAGCGACTTCACTTTCACTTTTCACTTTCATGCATTGGAAAAGGAAATGGCACCCCACTCCAGTGATCTTGCCTGGAGAATCCCAGGGACTGGGGAGCCTGGTGGGCTGCCATCTGTGGGGTCGCACAGAGTCGGACACTACCGAAGCGCCTTAGCAGCAGCAGCAGCATGTATGGTTTAGATTTTGATACAGTCCTAAGATGATTAACTATTCAAAAGAACACGGAATGCTTAGTTTTCTTAAAGGGAAAATTATTTTCAAAGGCTTTTAGCGTCTCCTGATGAGTTGGTTTAGATGTCCTCTTATAAACTGGAGTTTAGCCTGACAAATAAGACTGCACTCTGTTCTCTAAGGAACCATCCGGCCGTGACTTCCTCCCGAGGCCAGTCTGTGATAACTGCTGTCTGCCCGCAGACTGGCAGCCCCTGGCAGATACAATCTTCACTGGTTCCCTTTGTGCCTGTAACTAAGGAAGCTCTTTAAGGGGAAGTGAAGGTAGACTCACAAAGCTATTTCTGTCTTTGTAGAAAAATGCCCAACAGAACCATCCTCAGTGAAAAATCTGTCAAATGCACCTGCCCCAAGTACAGGTTAGTTAGGAGAAGCTCTGCTGATGGAACGTCTGGGGCTGTTCCAGGATGCGAGTTTGCACCACTGGGACCTTCTGGAACTTACAGAGATACGTTCTGTGTCTCCCACGCCCACCCCTCCCCCTCCCTCTTCTTGAACTTCCACGTTTGTGCCCCTGGTGTCTCCTCCCAGACTTTGTCCATCCACCCATTTCTGTCCCTCCCACTCACTGGGCCCTTCTCAGCTTGTAAACAGGTTCATTGTTCTCTAATTTGCACAAACTCCTTAGATGGCACATTAGCCCTTTGTTATACATGCTGTGAAAGTTTTTGCAGTTTGTTTCAATTTTAGCTATGGTGTCTTGATTCCCCAAAGTTTACAGTTAGTGATTTCATTTTAAAGTCTGCTTCCATCAAAAGATGACAAATGTTCACTCTTGTTTTATTTTAGTATTCTGGTTGACATTTTTCTGGCATTTCAGATTGTGAGCTGTATCCTGGGGATCTAACTAATTTTTCCAAACTTCTGACCTGTTCCTCTCCAGTCACTTATTATTATAACCTTTGCTTTTTGCGCTGACCGCAAATATCACTTAGATCCTAAACTCATGTGTGTGCATGCACTTGGTTGTGTCCGACTCTTTGCGACCCCGTGGACTGTAGCTCACCAGGCTCCTCTATCCTTGGGATTTTCCAGGCAAGAGTACTGCAGTGGATTGCCATTCCCTTCTCCAGGGGATCTTCCCGACCCAAGGATCAAACCCATGTCTCCGTGTCTCCTGCCATTACAGGCAAACCCTTTACCACTGAACCACCTGGGCTTCCCACTTGCCAAGCGGGAGATGTGGGTTCAGTTTCTGAGTCAGGAAGATCCCCTGGAGAAGGAAATGACAACCCACTCCAGCATTCTTCCCTGGGAAATCCCACGGACAGAGGAGCCTGGTGGACTACAGTCCACGGGGCTGCAAAGAGTCGGACATGACTTAGCGACTAAACAACAATGACAACCTCCCCCATTCTCCTTTAATTAATAAGAGGCAGCTGGTGGGGCTGTGGGGCTCCCTGGGCCGAGCTCTCGTGCCCACCTGCAGGTGTGCCAGGGGCAGGGCTACGGGCCAGGAGTGTCTCACGCCCCAACGCCCCCCTCCGGAAGTGGTGTCCTGCCAGCTTACCTGAGCGCGGGTGGGGTGCAGGCACTGAGGAGGGTGGGTAGGGGTCTGCTCACAGCCACCCCCTCCCGAGAGTCCCTGCTGCCGGCTTCTCGCTGTCCCCACGCGGAGGTCCCTCGGGGGCTCCTCAGGAGCCGCTGTGTTGATGGGGTTTTGTGTTCATGTCGCCGTGTCCCTCGGCTGGACCCACAGCCAGAGAAGCACGTGGCAGGACTCAAGGCCAGGTGGGGGGGGGGGGGGGCCGCTGCACGCCTGCCCAGGGCAGGGGAAGGCCTGGGCCCTCTGACCTCGCAGAACAGTCTGGAACATGGGGCTCCATGCTTGCTGCTGAAGTCAAATTGTGCCTTTTGACAAAAATTTGCCCAGGTACAGCTAATAGCGTCCTGGGTCTGGCATCACGAAGAACTACAGGCTAGGTGACTTAGCAGAAATTGATTCTCCCACAGGCCTGAATTGCTGCTTTTGAACTGTGGTGTTGGACAAGACTCTTGAGGGTCCCTTGGACCGCAAGGAGATTAAACTAGGCAATCCTAAAGGAGATCAACCCTAAATATTCATTGGAGGGATTGACGTTGAAGCTGCAACTCTAATACTTTGGCCACCTGATGTGAAGAGCCAACCAACTGGAAAAGACCCTGATGCTGGGAAAGACTGAAGGCAGGAGGAGAAGGGGACGACAGAGGACGAGATGGTTGGATGGCATCACCGACTCAACGGACATGTTCAGTTCAGTTCAGTCACTTAGTCGTGTCTGACTCTGTGACCCCATGGACTGCAGCACGCCAGGCTTCCCTGTCCATCACCAACTCCTGGAGCTTGATCAAACACATGTCAAGGAAGCCTGGCAGCTTGCAATCCATGGGGTCGCAAAGAGTCGGACATTACTTAGAATTGAACAACAAACACAAGCCTGAGGCCACGAGTATCACAGAGCTGGTTCTTCTGAGAGCTCTGGAGAAGAGTCTCTTCCGTGCTTTCTCTCAGCTTCTGCAGTTGTGGGGAGTCCTGGGCGCCCCTGGCTTGCAGTCGCATCACCCCACTTTCTGTGTTGACCTTCTTTTCTCTGTGCATCTCTGTCTTCTCGTCTTATGAGGACACCAGTCCTTTCGGATGACAACCTCTAATGAGCTCATCCTAACTGCTTACAACCGCAGAGACCCTCTTTCCGAGGCAGGTCACACTCAGAGGTTCTGGAGGCTGGGATGGTAGCATATATTTTGGGGACGCAAGGGGACCCACAGTCTCTTTCTCATCCTCCAGCCTCCATCTCATGGCTGTGTCTTCTTGAGACCTGGTCCTGGAGTGCAGGGCTCAGCTCTGAGTCAAAGGCTTTTCTGTGATTTATCAAAGAACCAAACGCAGTCCAAAGTGTTTCCATGTGAGTGTGCGTCTGTGTTTCAAGCCAGTGACACACAAACAGAACTTGAGTACAGCCCCACATACACACACCCGCCCCTGCAGGAGGCTGGGGATAACCTGTACCCACACACACACCCGCCCCTGCAGGAGGCTGGGGATAACCTGCATAGCCATGCGGGGCTGGAATGACTGGATGGGTCAGGAAGAAAGGATATCAGGGGCATGGACGCTATCGGGAGGATAGCCAAGTAGGGCTGTTGAGATGCCGGGAGGAAGAGGCAGGCTCAGACCAGCTCAGGCGGGGCTGAGGCAGGAGGGCGTGATGAGGCTCAGGACTGGGTGATCGCCGCAGGGATGGGGTTAATGTAGTGACACCGGAGTGACCTGGTAGAAACACCAAGAGGAAGTGGGGGCTGCTTGGCTGTGACGGCCGTGCTCACCAACTGGCCAAGCGCCTCTGTGTTCAGAGCATCGCACCGTGACACTCGTCACCGGCACAAGTAACATGGCCAAAACTGATCTCTTGGATGTTACGGGAAAGTCTCATTTGTTTTTTGCCTCTGGTTTCACTCTGAATCTTTCGTGAAAGTCGGTGTCGTGGTTTTCACTTGCTACTGTAGTGAATCTGAACAAATGACTCATTGAGTCGGAAATAATCTCAAATCTAGGACTTGTCATCCATTCCTGTGTTTTCAGCCACTCCTGGATATTCCTATTCTTTGTTCCTACATATCATGCATGAATGTTTTTATATTTCTGCCCAGGGCTGTGACCCAGATTTCTAGACATCGGTTATTTAAAAGAACAGAGCAAAAGGCAGTCGCTGTTTTCTGGATTTTTCTTGTGCAATCCATCTGCACAGATTGCATCAATTTTTCATAAAAACCTTCTCTTTCATTACATTCAGTATCCCTTATGTATTTTTCTCTTCAGTCAAGTATGATTTTTTAAAAGCTCTCACACTTACATTCTCTTGTTGTGTTCTTTTGATTTATAGGAACCCAACTGGCCACAAAGTCAGTCTGTCGGTACAGGGTTCGTAGAGTTTGAAAAGAAAGAGCGCTTATCCTTAGACCAGGGTGGTGAGTAGAAGGCAGTGGTAGGGAAGTGGAGGTGGCGAGGCGGAGCGTCTGCAGCGAGATGTGATGGTCGAGAGCTCAGGGAAAGGACGGAAGCTCTTCAGAAACTGAATCTGGGACTGAGCAGAACGTGGCCAGTGATCCAGCTTCGGAAAAAGACCGTTTCTAGTGATTTTAAGACTCGTTTTCTTGATCTGTTCCTGTGGTTTTTGGCTTTATTTCTAAACAAGCTGTCACAATTCCAGACCTCATTCGCGGAGGGCCCTCCCCCTTCCCAGCAGCACCTGGACTTCCCCCTGAGGGCAGACGAGTGAACAATTAAATGCAAACAGCTGTTACAGAGATACCTCCAGGTGAAGGTCTCAGACGCCCGCTCCCAAACCTGCCGGTGGTGTGTTCTGATCACCCCAGTGAGATGGCTTCTTTACCAATAAAAAGGAACTCGGGATAAACTTTCTGTGTTAGTAGCCAATCAAGTGATGTTTGTCCATCCATGGGAACAGGACAGCATATAGGATGAGCAGCTGGGAAGGCAGAGCCCTCTGGCTACAGCACTTTTTCCGACTCACAGGACGCAGCACAGCCGAGTCCTTGGTGGGCCCACACAGAGCTGGAGGCGGGGCAGCAGGGACCTCCCCAGGGTGCGTGGAGCTCATGCTGGTCCTGCAGGCCGCGTTCTCTCTACAGGCTCCTGTGGCCCCTCTAGGGGTCTCCTTCTACCACCAGACCGTGGCAGCCCAGCTCCTGCAAAGATCCGTAAATGCTTACCAAATAATGAACTGGTTTTCTAGTAGGGAAAGCCACTAGACCATTCAAGTATGACCTAAATCAAACCCCTTACGATTATACAGTGGGAGTGACTAATAGACCCCAAATGATAGATAGAGTGCCTGATGAACTATGGATGGAGGTTCATGACCTTGTACAGGAGACAGGGGTCAAGAGCATCCCCAAGAAAAAGAGATGCGAAGAGGCAAAATGGCTGCCTGAGGAGGCCTTACACATAGCTGAAAAGAGAAAAGAAGAGAAGCTAAAGGCAAAGGAGAAAAGGAAAGATACACTCATTTGAATGCAGAGTTCTAAAGCATAGCAAGGAGAGATAAGAAAGCCTTCCTCAGTGATCAATGCAAAGAAATAGACGAAAACAATAGAATGGGGAAGACTAGAGATCTCTTCAAGAAAATTAGAGATACCAAGGGAACATTTCATGCAAAGATGGGCACAATAAAGGACAGAAATGATATGGACCTAACAGAACCAGAAGATATTAAGAAGAGGTGGCAAGAATACACAGAAAAACTGTACGAAAAAGATCTTCATGACCCAGATAATCATGATGGTGTGATCACTCACCTAGAGCCAGACATCCTGGAATGTGAAGTCAAGTGGGCCTTAGGAAGCATCACTACAAACAAAGCTAGTGGAGGTGATGGAATTCCAACTGAGCTATTTCAAATCCTAAAAGATGATGCTGTGAAAGTGCTGTGCTCAGTATGCCAGCAAATCTGGAACACTCAGCAGTGGCCACAGGACTGGAAAAGGTCAGTTTTCATTCCAATCCCAAAGAAAAGCAATGCCAAAGAATGCTCAAACTACCACACAATTGCACTCATCTCACACACTAGTAAAGTAATGCTCAAAATTCTCCATGCCAGGCTTCAACAGTATGTGAACTGTGAACTTCCAGATATTCAAGCTGGATTTAGAAAAGGCAGAGAAACCAGAGATCACATTGCCAACATCTGTTGGATCATCAAAAAAAGCAAGAGAGTTCCAGGAAAACATCTGTTTCTGCTTTATTGACTATGTCAAAGCCTTTGACTGTGTGGATCACAATAAACTGGAAAATTCTGAAAGAAATGGGAATGCCAGAACACCTGCTCTGCCTCCTGAGAAATCTGTATGCAGGTCAAGAAGCAAGAGTTAGAACTGGACACGGAACAACAGACTCATTCCAAATCGGGAAAGGAGTACGTCAAGCCTGTATATTGTCACCCTGCTTATTTAACTTATATGCAGAGTACATCATAAGAAACGCTGGGCTGGATGAAGCACAAGCTGGGATCAAGATTGCCGGGAGAAATATCAATAACCTCAGATATGCAGATGACACCATCCTTATGGCAGAAAGAAAAGAACGAAAGAGCCTCTTAATGAAAGTGAAAGAAGAGAGTGAAAAGCTGGCTTAAAACTCAACATTCCGAAAACTAAGATCATGGCATCCAGTCCCATCAGTTCATGGCAAATAGATGGGGAAACAGTGAGTGACTTAATTTTGGGGGGCTCCAAAATTACTGCAAATGGTGACTGCAGCTATGAAATTAAAAGATGCTTGCTCCTTGGAAGAAAAGCTACGTCCAACCTAGACAGCATATTAAAAAGCAGAGACATTACTTTGCCAACAAAGGTCCGTCTAGTCAAAGCTATGGTTTGTCCAGTAGTCATGTATGGATATGAGAGTTGGACTATAAAGAAAACTGAGTGCCAAAGAATTGCTGCTTTTGAAGAAGACTCTTCAGAGCCTCTTGAACTGCAATGAGATCCAACCAGTCAATCCTAAAGGAAATCAGTCCTCAATATTCACTGGAAGGATGGATGCTGAAGCTGAAACTCCCATAGTTTGGCCACCTGATGTGAAGAACTGACTCATTGGAAAAGACCCTGATGCTGGGAAAGATTGAAGGTGGGAGGAGAAGGGGAGGACAGAAGATGAGATGGTTGGATGGCATCACTGACTCGATTGCCATGAGTTTGAGTAGGCTCTGGGAGTTGGTGATGGACAGGGAGGCCTGGTGTGCTGCAGTCCATGGGGTTGCAAAGAGTCGGACAGGACTGAGCGACTGAGCTGAAGTGAGCTGAAATAATGAACGGTATATCTGCGAAGCTGCATATAAACCTACACGATGGTGTTAACTCTGGCCCCAAGTCCCTGGTAGGCTTCCTTGTCTTCTGACTCACGGTCGTGCCCTCACAGCAGCATGAGAAACGTCTTCCATCAGTACAGTCTTTAGACCTAGACGAGAGGAGGCCCCGCTGGTGCTGGGTGCTGGGAGGCCCGTCCAGACTCTGCTGGCTGGCCTTGCCCTTTCCTAGGCGTGTGCACCTTCCCTTCTAGACCACGCTCAGGTGCTTGGGGCCCAGAATTCCCTGCACTGGTGACCCGAGGCCTCCTCCTTGGGCCTCCTGGGCCTTTGGGGGCTGTCCAGTCTGTGTCTGCGAGTTGTCCCTGGGATCCGCCAGCTACTCTTTCCCTGCCTACAGGGTCTGTTGTGATGTCCCCCATTCATTCCCAGTATTAGTCACCCGTGTGTTCCCTTCTCTTATCTTTTGTGATGTTGTCGGAGGTTTGTCAATTTTATCGTTCCTTTAAAAAACACAGCTGTTTCCTCATTGATTACCTCTGTTGCTTTTCTGTTTTGAATTCCAGTTATTTCTTTTCTCTATATTTATTCACGCACTAATTCCTTTCTTTGTATGCGCACGTGTAACCATTTGATTAATGCTTTTCTTTCCAATGGACTTCCTGGAGGCTCACGTGGTAAAGAAGCTGCCTGCAGTGCAGGAGACTCGGGTTCGATCCCTAGGTTGGGAAGATCCCCTGGAGAAGGGAATGGCAACCCGCTCCAGTGTTCTTGCCTGGAGAATCCCATGGACAGAGGAGCCTGGTGGGCTACAGTCCCTGGGGTCACAGAGTCAGATCCGACTGAGCGACTGAGAAACAACAACAAATGGGAGGAAAAGAGACAAGAACACGTGTTCAGTCTTCCCGGAAGTCTAAGATGGAGTGCATGTACTTCCAGGAAGCGGTGAAGAGACTGTGTGTGACTGTGCGCGCACACACAAACACACACACATGCACACTCACTCGAGGCTGTGTGCGTGTTGTTTTAGAAGCATGTGTATGAAGAGAACAAGGTGTGTGCTGTTGGGGGAACAGCCACGGTGCTGAGGCCAGTGTCTCAGGACATCTGTCCCTTACTGCTGATTGAAAGCCCCAGCAAGCCTCAGGGATTACGGCTAAAGTCTTACCTTTAATTCCCCAGATTTGAAACAAGGCTGAACATTAAAAGCAAAATTGGCCTGGATCTTTCAGATGTTCAGAGATTCAAGTTGTACATTTTTCAGTTGGCTTGCCCATGATGGTCCCAACAGAGTATCTTTACAGCAGCAAATCAAGAGATTGGTAAGGAAGGGAGAAATAGGCACGGCGTGGTCATGGTGGTTTTAGACATAAACATGATTAAAGCTAAGATGCGCTGATTTCATTAGTATTCCACGGGTATTTTGAACATTACGCTGTCAAATCTGGTTAAATATAGAATATGGCGTATATGAAAATTGAAGACCTCTCAAATGTTTAAAGATATCCTTCCATTTGGAAAATCAGGGTCGTTGTGTGCACGATGCGGACCTTTTTAACCCCTAATTTGCTTTCAGCTGTGATGAGTCAGAGGCAGATGCAGAAACTGAAGTGTTTACTTGAAAAATGCTGCTGGATGGTGATTCAGTCCGTTCTGGAGGATAGAGGGCCTGCTGTGCGTCTGTCCATCCAGGGGGTGGCGGGGACCAGAAAGGTTCCACGCAGCTCACCAAGCGGCGGGCCAGACTTCGAGTCACCCTTTCCTCTCTTTTGTTCTTTGACGTTTACCGACCCTCTTAACCCACCTGCACATCAGGCTCTTAAGTTTCATTTCAGATTCTTACTTTCGTGAGAACAAGGTAGTGTGAAGAATAGCCATGGTTAGAAATGGAAACGTGATTGGAGATTAAGGTAAAATACAAAGCAGTCTTAAGCAGCTTCCCCTTCTCTGTCGCGTATTTATCCCCAAGTACATGCCCGTCTTGATTTCCTGCCTCTAGGAGCATGGTTCTTACTCCTCTGTTTAATGAAAGTAGAGCTTTGTCACACTTGTACCCAGCTTGACAGGCACCCCACAGGCGCCATCCCATTGTGCCCTGATGATAACCAGGGAGGCCTGCGTCTGATTTGTGCCCAGGTTTAAGTAAGAGGTGACAGCCTTCATGCGGCTCGATGACGTCCGGGTGGCAGGTTCAGGGGATACCCCAGTCCAGACTGCCGGCTTCCACATGTGTGACCCCAGCCCCTCCTTTTCTCATGAAGGCTGCAGAGCAAGTGGCTCAGGACTGTCTCTTACTTCTCCGAGTTGTCCACATTATTAGCTTGGCTTAAGCTGAGGAACTCTCAGTACATTTTAATTTGGTGGTGCCATTGATCCTGTCTTCATTACTTGCTTATGAACATCAGTGGTGGGGACTTCGGTTCAGAAGTCGCCTATTCCAATTTGTAGTGAAAGTTGAAAACGTAAAGATTTCCGTTGTTTTGGAAAGGAAGCCCTTGTGATAAAATCGTTGAGCAAATTAACAGCTGGTAATCACTGAAGCAGGGGCCTTTCTGGTGGCTCAGGTGGCAAAGAATCTGCCTGCGATGCAGGACGCCCAGGTTCAATCCCGGGGGCAGGAAGATCCCCTGGAAAACGGAATGGCAACCCACTCCAGTATTCTTGCCCGGTAGCAGCACAGGTCTTCCTGGGTTCCCAGAGCACACAGCTGATCAGTGGCACTTCTAGTGAGAATGTTGCAATGCTCTGTCTATAGGACCTCACCCAACATCTTCTGTATTCCGGCTTTGTGCCAAACAAGAAGACAGGAAAATAGGAGCTGTGAGCGAGAGTCTTTGTTTACATGGAAACTAATTTTTTTAGCATCAATGGCACCCCACTCCAGCACTCCTGCCTGGAAAATCCCATGGACAGAGGAGCCTGGTGGGCTGCAGTCCATGGGGTCGCTAAGAGTTGGACAGGACTGAGCAACTTCACTTTCACTTTTCACTTTCATGCACTGGAGAAGGAAATGGCAACCCACTCCAGTGTTCTTGCCTGGAGAATCCCAGGGATGGGGGAGCCTGGTGGGCTGCCGTCTATGGGGTCGCACAGAGTCGGACACGACTGAAGCGACTTAGCAGCAAGCATCTTTTTAACATCCTATTTACAACATCCTAATAAAGGAGATTACTAGGTACAGCTTAGCTTTTTGAGAGATGGAGATTTTCTGTGTAAAATCCAACTGAGTGAGTGAAGTCACTCAGTTGTGTCCAACTCTTTGCGACCCCATGGACTGTAGCCTAGCAGGCTCCTCCGTCCATGGGATTTTTCAGGCAAGAGTACTGGAGTGGGGCGCCATTTCCTTCTCGAGGGGATCTTCCTGACTCAGGGATTGAACCCAGGTCTCCTGCTATTGTAGGCAGACGCTTCACCACGTGAGCCACCAGGGAATTCCAAAATCCAAGTAACTATTCTTAAAAGTGATTCATCTCTGTTATTTGATATCAAGTTTAATCCTGTATGTTTCCAACAGAATTAGTCATGCCAAAAAAAAAATATACTGAGTTAAATTAGCTTTTTTCCAGATCCAATAAAGAACACAAACATTTTTACTGAACTAAATATGAATTTAACTGTAAATACGTAGATGTAATTACCCTAGGGAATATTGTCCTTTTTTCCCTCTGTGGTTGTGCAACGTTAGCAAGAAAAATTATCTTCTTTAAAGATGATGAGCAATAATAATAATTAGATAATTCTTTGGTCCACTTGATTCTTTTTTGTCTTTCTAGTTGCCTTGTTTCTGTTAACATATTTATTCTGTATTTTTCCATCATTTTAAATGTGCCCAGACATTCACTAACCTTTAATGTAAGTCAAGATAATTTGAATTCTCCTGTCACCTCTTCATCACAGTCTACCCATCACCCAGCTTTGTCCCTTACCACCACTGAAATTATTTCTAGAAGCTACTATTTACCTTTTTTGCAGTAAATCATCAACATTTCCTTATCAAGAATAATGCTGCATTTTGGAAACTGCTTGCTCTCTTTTTCCTGAGCTGCAGCTCTCTGAGTGAGACAGAACTGGGTTCCAGCCCCGCCCTCTGGTTCCAGAGAAGTCACCTCCCCATCTGTATACAGAGATGACACAGCCTGCTTGTTGGAAACATTTTATAAGATGATAGATGTCAAGACCGGTTTTCTTACTCTTTTCCCACTAATTCTCTTTCCTGAGCATCCTTTATCCTCAACTTTTCTGGATAATTTCCTTATTCCTGAACACTAGTTGCAGATATCTTAGACTTTGTTCTACTTTGAGCAATACTCAATCCCTAAATTAAATGTAGACATTTGAATGGCTATCATCACTCCTTGAATAATTCTACAGATTGCCAGTTAATCTTTCAGCTATTTTGCAGAACTTCATACGCAGAGTTTCACTACTACAATCAAGGCTCTCTCCCATGATGGTCCAGACAAGCCCACTGTTGGGTTTGATGTGATTTTCCCAGTTTCCCCAGGACTACCCTGGTGGCTCAGAATCTGCCTGCAATGCGTGAGACCCAGGTTCAATCCCTGAAGATCCCCTGGGGGAGGGAATGGCTATCTAGTCCAGTATTCTTGCCTGGAGAATCCCATGGATGGAGGAGCCTGGTGGGCTACAGTCCCTGGGGGTGCAAAGAGTCAGACACGAGTGAGCCCCTTTCACCGTTTCTCCCCCTGACCTGACCCACTGCTTACCGTGGGAACACGCTCTCCTGCACCCTCTGTTCTTAGGTGTGTGTCCTGCTCGTTTCCACCTGTGGGTGTCACAGGGTTTTGCTTTCACTTCCGCCTACCTAAGCGGTTAACCCCTTGCCCCTGTATCCTATCCTTAGTCATTCGGGGAGGGTCTCCAGGCGGCACAGCTTGGGGTGGGAGGCCCATAGGTTGTACTAATGCTTAACTTTCTTTACTGCTAGAATGTTCTCCAGAGACGGTACAGCAGTACACCAGAAGAGCTGCATGAATCTCTTTATTTATCCCCATATTCACAAACATTTGTTTTAAATTGGCTTAAAACAAAAGAAATTTATTGTCTCGAAGTTCTGGAGCTTAGGTCCAAAGCCAGGTTGTTGGTAGGTCCAAGCTTCCTGAGCCAACTGGAGGGGGTCTCCCTGGCGCCCTCCAGCTCCTGTCCCCGTGCTCCAGGCACCCCTGGGGCCTCTGCCCCCCGTGGCCGCGCGGCTGTCCTCGCGCCCCGGGCACCCCTGGGGCCTCTGCCCCCCGTGGCCGTGCGGCTGTCCCCGCGCCCCGGGCACCCCTGGGGTCTCTGCCCCCTGTGGCCGCGCGGCTGTCCTCCTGTGTCTCTCTGCTTGTGAGAAGGACTCCAGTCCAGGGGTTCCCTCGTGCTCCAGTGGTTAAGAATTCGCCTTGCAATGCAGGGGACATGGGTTCCATTCCTGGTTGGGGAACTGAGATCCCACATGCCAGGGAGCAACTAAGGCCGGGCGCTGCGGCCACTGAAACCGTGGGCCACAGTGAGAGTGCCTGTGCTGCTGCTGCTGCTAAGTCGCTCAGTCATGTCCGACTCTTAGCGACCCCATAGACGGCAGCCCACCAGGCTCCCCCATCCCTGGGATTCTCCAGGCAAGAACACTGGAGTGGGTTGCCATTTCCTTCTCCAGTGCATGAAAGTGAAAAGTGAAAGGGAAGTCGCTCAGTCATGTCCGACTCTTAGCAACCCCATGGACTGTAGCCCACCAGGCTCCCCCGTCCCTGGGATTCTCCAGGCAGGAGTGCTGGCATGGGGCGCCATCGCCTTCTCTGGAGAGCGCCCGTGAGCCACGGTGAAGGACCCCGCGTGATGCAATGAGGACCCCAGGTGCTGCACCTCAGACCCAGCGGAGCCGAGTGAGGAGGAGAACATTCAGAAAGAGGCTCCGGTCCTATTGGATCAGGACCCACCCTGAGGACCTCACCCTCACTTGATAAGGTCCAGTCCACAGGCCCTGGTGACATGGGGACGCGTGCATGACCGTGACGAGTTATGTGCTCACCAACTCTTGGTGCAGTTACACTTTAAAATTTTATATGATGGTTGTAAAGTGACATCTCCTTATCTTATTTTTTTCCTGATTTTTTTTCTCCTTTCCTTATTTTTTCTCATGACAAGAAATGTCAAACTCTCTGTATAGTGAGTTGAGTTCAGTTCAGTTCAGTCGCTCAGTCGTGTCTGACTCTTTGCAACCCCATGAATTGCAGCACACCAGGCCTCCCTGTCCATCACCAACTCCCGGAGTTCACTCAAACTCATGTCCATCGAGTCGGTGATGCCATCCAGCCATCTCATCCTCGGTTGTCCCCTTTTCCTCCTGCCCCCAATCCCTCCCAGCATCAGAATCTTTTCCAATGAGTCAACTCTTCACATGAGGTGGCCAAAGTACTGGAGTTTCAGCTTTAGCATCATTCCTTCCAAAGAAATCCCAGGGCTGATCTCCTTCAGAATGGACTGGTTGGATCTCCTTGCAGTCGAAGGGACTCTCAAGAGTCTTCTCCAACACCACAGTTCAAAAGCATCAATTCTTCGGTGCTCAGCTTTCTTCACAGTCCAACTCTCACATCCATGCATGACCACTGGAAAAACATAGCCTTGACTAGACCAACCTTTGTTGGCAAAGTAATGTCCCTGCTTTTGAATATGCTATCTAGGCTGGTCATAACTTTCCTTCCAAGG
>SJXO01007027.1:19004-44849 GCA_006408615.1 Connochaetes taurinus
TCCAGTTCTAACTGTTGCTTCCTGACCTGCATACAGATTTCTCAAGAGGCAGGTCAGGTGGTCTGGTATTCCCATCTCTTTCAGAATTTTCCACAGTTTATTGTGATCCACACAGTCAAAGGCTTTGGCATAGTCAATAAAGCAGAAATAGATCATTTCCTGGAACTCCTTTGCTTTTTCGATGATCCAGCAGATGTTGGCAATTTGATCTCTGGTTCCTCTGCCTTTTCTAAAACCAGCTTGAACATCAGGGAGTTGAGGATGCCTTCAATTCATGAGCATGTCGTGCTTCTAGTCATGTAGATTTCTCTTGCTCCAAACAGTTTTCATAATTTTTCTAGTTCCCTATTTTTTTATTTTGTATTTTCCCTAATTTTTCTATTTTTCTATTTCTGATTGATTTCTGTCTTTTACATTAAGTAAAATAACATTAGGTAGGATAAGTACATCATGTGATTACTGACACGGAAAAAGTAATTGATAAAATTTTGACATATAAGTTTGATAAAGACTTTGTTTATTGCAGGCATAGAGAAATGCTATTGATTTTTTAAGCAGGTTTTATATCCCTCAATCTTTCTGGACTTTCATTAGTTTCAAGCCCTTCTGTTCTATTGGAATTTCTGTGGTTAGGATCCTGTCATCTGCCCATAAGAATCTGCGAATTCTTTCAACTCCCCCCTTCCAAAGCGTCTGCCACTCGTGTCTTAGTGCCTCCCCTCCTCTCTCCAGCTCCTTCCCCCCACCCGCCCCCTCGCCTTTGTCTCTCTGTGTTCTAAGGACCTTCGTTAAACAGTTTTCATGTTAATGAGAATGCTTGATTCTGATTTTAAGTTTTTCCACCAAGTGTGAAATCTGCTCAATGTTTTAGGAATGTGGCCACATTGAAGATGTTTTCTTCCACTCCGAGTTTTCTGAAAGAGCTTAGGTGGAGGGTGGTGCAGGAAGGGGGACCCCTTCCAGGGCCCGAAACTGGGCTCTTGTCTAACACTCGGAAATGAATTGTCCAAGGAGACACATGTGCTTACAAAGCAAGAGATGTTATTGGGAAAGGGCGCCCGGGCGCAGAGCACGAGAGTGAGGGAACCCGGGAGGACTGCTCTGCCACGAGGCTCGCAGTCTCGGGTTTTATGGGGATGGGATTAGTTTCCGGGTGGTCTTCAGCCAATCGTTCTGACTCAGAGTCCTTCCTGGTGGCGCCTTGTTCAGCCAAGATGGATGCCGGAGAGGAGGATTCTGGGAGGTGGTCGGACATGTGTTGTCTCCTTTTGACTTTTCGTGCACTCTTTTGGTTGGTGGAGGCTTATTAGTTCCATGTTCCTCTCCAGGACCTTCTGTCGTAAAACAGCTCGTGCAGATGGTGACTGTGGCGCCTGGCCAGGGGGGCGGCTTCAGTCAGTGTGTGTCCCCTAACAGTGACGTGCCCAGAGGGCCATTTCTTTGGGGTGGCTCTGGCCTGCATCTGGAGGGTCCAGCGAGGGATTTCCGCAGGGACCCACGTCCTAGAGACAGCAGCCTGTGTCAGGAGGGTGGGTGGCGGTGGAGACGAAGAGAGTCATTGGAGAATGGCTTAAAGAGAGACTGGTGGGGGGGGGTTGGTGATAGATAGGGCGGGGCGGGGGGATGACCTGGAAGGTCAAGGGTGTCTGCTTGCTCTTGGCTTCCGCGGCTGGCTGGGCACCACTGTTGGGGCAGAGGACACAGTAAGAGGTGCTGACTCTGCCCTAAGTCACACTGACATGCTTTCCAGAGGCTCAGCATAGAAAGCTGCATAGACGCTGCACAGAGGAGGATCTGGCTCAGTCTAGACTCGGGCTTCAATGAAAGTGGATGGTAGGGACCCCTGGGAAGCCAGTGTGAACTTCAGGATTTTAGATGTTCTAGGGGGAACAGGATAGAACAGCAGAAACAGAGCTGTGACCAGACACAGTGAGAAATGACCTGAAAAGATCAGAATACCCAGTTTTTGGAGGTGATGGTCTTGCAGGGGAAACTGAAGCGGCTCCCATTCAGGCAGAAAGGTTTGTTCCTGAGGGCGAAACAGTGCATCAGAAGTGTAGCGGTTGCACCTGAGTGTCTAGATAAGTGAATCGTTACAAACTCAGAGTTTTAGTAACAAACACGAACTATTAAGAAGTGAATTTACTTTAGGCACTAGAATTATAACCCCATACATCCACCAGCATAGCTGGAGTCAGTGAGCCACTGAATGGAATGAGCTATTTTGCCTTTGAAGTTTTCTAGAATGGATTATGTCTCTGTAAAGTTACACGTGTTCTTGAGAAACCTTGAATCGTGCAAAATCATCCGCTGAAAATAGCAAAGATTTGGGGAAATGGAGTGTGGTGATCGAATGTGCAAAACCTTGGAATCTTTGTAACCAGAGCGAGAGGTGCTCAGTCACTCAGGCGTGTCTCCGACTCTCTGCGACCCCACGGACTGTAGCCCGCCAGGCTCCTCTGTCCATGATTCTCCAGACAAGAATGCTGGAGTGGGCTGCCATGCCCTCCTCCAGGGGATCTTCCCGACCCAGGGATCGAACCTGCATCTCTCTGTCTCCTGCACTGGCAGGCGGGTTCTTCACCACTAGCGCCACCTGGGAAGCCCAGAGCACTAACCCCTCACCAGCCCTCCGCCCAAAGTCAATCCTAGTAAAGATGCCCTTGTGTGGAGAAACACGTGTTAAATTCCTAAGACATGAAATACGCTGCGGTGTGCACGGAACTTCACTGTGATGAAGTGGAAGGCACCGGCAGCCTGGTGGACGAGCAGGCGGCTGGAGTGGGGAGGCTGGCCCTGCAGGCGGGGACAGAGGTGGGCGGCCTCGGGGCGGGCGTGCTGGACCGTCTCTGCTCGTCTCCTCTGACAAAGATCCAGGAGGCCCCTGTGACGCAGACTCTTTCACGACTGAACACGTGACCAAACAGGACCAAGGGGGACCGCGTGGGGTCAGAAGAGCGCGCCTCTGCGTCCCGCCCTGCTCTCCCGCGGGACTTAACCGCTGTGTGCTGGCGACGTTTGCCCGGGTCCACTGCAGCTTTTACGCTGTGTTCCCGCGTCATCAGTCCCAGCTCCATCGGAGAACCTGCATTTTATAAAACACGTGCCCCCAGCACACCCGCTGTGTTCCACAGGCAGCTTGCAAGTGAGACGCCGTTTGCTTGTCTAGAGGCCAGGTGGGGGGGGATGCTGACCGCAGGTCTTCTGGAAAGAGAAGCTGACCTTGACCCACCCTGCCTGCAGACTGTGCGTGAGCAACACCTGCTCTGGCTCCTCTAGCTAAAGATCTTGTAGGTGTGAGGGATGTTTCTGTCTGTTATTTATGATCCGGTTCAGTTTACCCTAATTATTTGAGAGATGCATGTGGTTCTTTCCAGACGCAGCGCTCATCTCTTAGGTAAAATTAACTTCCGATTCCTCGATCGTGACAAACACGAGCCAAAATTCTTCCAAAAGCTGAAAATAATATCCAGAATTAAAGTTCTTCTGAAGACAGCAGTTAGAAGAATGGAAAGTAGATCCCTAAAACAAATGTTCCCTGAGGAAGAGATGCCAAGCTCTTCCATTTTTTAATCAGTTGCATTTCCTAGTCTCATAATTTATTTCATCCTCCTTTTGTTTTTCCTTGAGTGGAAAAAATTAACACCTTAAAGCAGAAAGGTATGCTGTAGGTTAATTGGATTATAGAAAAGAAGTCAGAAGCTGCCAGCTTTTCTGAATTGTAATCACAGGAAATAAGCTTTGTATCCTTCTACGCAAAACCCGGGTTCTTTGATTTCCTCTGCCACATGTCACTTTTTCTTCTTTTTTTGTGTTTCTTCCGTGAAGAAATTTTGAGCAACTAAGGAGGATAGTTGAGAAGAAAAGCTGTGTTGTGCCTGACACGGAGTCTGAGACTGATGGCCCCTCTGGAGGACAGCCTTTCTCCTATGACACGGAGTTGACCTCTTTTAGCTCTGACGGTAGACTCACTCCCCTCCGAGGCCGCGCCTCTGATGAGCGTGTTGTCTGCGGTCTAGTCGCTGAGTTCCGTCCGCAACTCGGTAAAATCATGTTCTTTACTTCCTCAGGAAGTTAATACTTACAGTCTTTGAATTTATAAATATTGGTCTCGGTTCATGTGAATTGAAGCCTGTGTGCAAGATAAGAGTGTCAGTCCAGACAAAGCTGTGGCCCCAACCCCGGGGCCCACAGCACAGCTCAGGAAGGTGAGCAGCCTTCAAAACGTCTGGTTATTCCTGCAGTGACGTAATTGGGAAAGGGGGTTTTAATCGACATGCAGAGCCATGACATCTGCCTGTGGATAGGTGCACCGAGGGCAGTAAACTGAGGCTGATAACATGGGTGATAACAGGGCTTTGCCCATTTTGCTTGGTGAGGTGAGCTGTGGTTAGAAAGCGACTATGGACTTTTAGCAGATTCAGAGACGTGCGCATCGGGGAGACAGAGCCAAGGGCCTGTGGCTGCAGGAAACTCCGTGAGCCGTCGAGGGGAAGCTGATGAGGGAGGGGGCGGGAGAGGTTGTTCCGAGCAGAGGCTGGGGGAGACGGTGTGTTGAGGAGGACGAGCCCTGAGGCCGGACGCGTCCAGGGCTTATGAGGTGGGAAGGGTGACAGAGTGCAAGGGAAGCAGCTCCCAGGAGGCATTCTCAGTGCGCAGCTTAGGCGCTGCAGCTCCCTGTGGTCCTAATGAGAAGGAAAAGAGAGAGTTGCTTCTGAAACGCCTATCTGGGGACTTCCCCGATGATCCAGTGGTTAAGACTCTGTGCTCCCAATGCAAGGGGCTCAGGTTTGATCCTTGCTGGGGGAGCTAGATCCAACACAGCACACAGCATGACCTAAAAAAAGAAATCCAGTCTGCTCCCACCAGTAGCCTTCCCAGGGAAGTTTGGGAAAGAGCAGGTGGGGAAGGGTGGAAGTAGACACCCAGGGGAGTGACCCAAATCCCTTATCACGGCACCAGGAGGAACTACTGTATGAATTCCTTTATTGTTTCTTTTAAATTTCTTTATTTTTTTTGACTGAAGGATAATTGCTTTAAAGAATTGTGTTGGTTTCTGCCAAACATCAACAGAAATCAGCCATAGGTATACATATGTCCCCTCCCTCTTGAATTGCTTTTATTTTGCTGCTTTCTCCTGAAATTGCTAGCACCGATTAAGCTGTTCTTGGCAAAGCACCGCGGCTGTGGCTGAGATTTCAAATCGGTGGATGTGCTGTGCTAACCGGGAAACAGAATACCGTGAGGTTGAATTAGCCCACCATGTCCCGTCCAAGGGTGGTGGGTGCAATGCTCATGGTGTAGGTTTGGGCTTTTTAAAACCACATCGTTACAAAACTGCTGGGGACACTTTGTGAACAATTAGATGCTTGTAGCCACAGATCTGGAGAGAGGCTCTGCTCTCGGAGACTCAGGAGGGCAGCCTGGACGCGAGGGACAAGGAATCCCCCGTGGCTTTGTGGTTGAGCTGTGTGGCCTCTTGGCTAAGTCCTTGCCGTGTTACATTTCTTCGGGGGAGGCACTCCCCAGGGTGCAAGGAGGTTGGTTTCAAAATGACAAGAGTAGCGTCTCCAAGAAAAAGATGCCTAGAAACAGTATCAACAGCGACGTTAAGAATCCCTTCCTCAGTGGCCGCTTTGCAGCCTCCCGGGTGGGAGGAGGGACCTGGACACTGGACGTGGTAGTGGGACCAGTGCCCCCCGCCCCAAGCTGCCCGCCCCCTTGGCTGCACGCCAGTGGCTCACTCAGGACGGACAGGCTGGCAGCAGAGCAGGTGGCCAGCCTTGGCGAGCTGGCCACCCCGTGGAAAGAGCAGGCCCTATATTAAGCAAATGACCCCGGGGCGCTCGATTAAGTCACTTACTAAACGCGGTTCGGACTTACCCGTGCCCCGAGGAAGCAGGGCCGTGCCCTCGCTACCCTCCCCCCATCTTTGGGGTAATGCCCGCCGAGAACCGGCCTGAATGTTTACAAATGTCTCTTGGAGGTTCACTCTGTGCCACGTGGAGGAGTCAGAGCCTACATGCCTGAGGGGAAGGCTGTGTGGCTCCCCGGCACAGCTGACCTCCCTTCCCAAGAGGGGACATGCTCTCCCGCCTGCGGCAAGCCTTCTCCAGAGTCTACGGGACATTGCTAGTAAGTACCCCAGCTTGCGTCATGAAGGAGCCCCCGGGAGGGGCCACGGCTCTCTTTTCAAAATGATGCCCGGTCCTATTTGGGAGCCAAACCGGCCGGTCACTTAGGGTGATGGATTTTCAAAGGCATGCATGACGTTTGTAAGCCTTTCTGCCACCTCTTCTTATTTTATTTGATGTGAAACTGAGAGGCTGATTTCTAAAACAGTCAGTTTTCTCATTTTATCTCCGTTTGGGCCCAGTCTCGTTCCCCTTTATTTCTGCTCGGCTTTCCACCTTCCATCGCTGGAGCGTCCCGTCCTGCGGAGCGGACACCCCCTGTCCCGTTACTTGATCTTGCTCGTGACCTCGCTCACGCCCGGGTGCTCCCGTGTGCCTGCTCCCTGGCTGCGTGCTTGCAGAGGCCGCCCCGTGGTGTCCCTCCAGTGAGGGGAGACCTCAGTCTGTCTGGAGCTTGAGCATCCGGTCAGGCGGAGCTGTGTTCATTTCTTCTCTGTTTCTCCCGTACTTCTCTCCACTTTCCTGTTTTATCCCGCTTTTCTCCTCTCCTCCCTGCGCTCCCGTCCCTAAGACGGCAGGTCCTTGGGGGTGACGGTCGGCTGGTCTGGGCCTGGTCTGGGGACTTGGTCTGGGGACTTGGTCTCCGGGACCCTCACACCTGCCTCTCCAGCTCCTCCTCTCACACGCCGTTTGCTTTAAGCGCATCCCGGCTCATTTGTGTCTCTCTGTCCCATTACTGGTCCCAGATCAAGGGGATGGTTTCTCTGGTCAGCACAGCTTCCTGGAGCATCTTAAATGCTGCAGGGTCCTGTGGCCTGGGCAGCTTCCTCCCCGCTCCCCGTGGTTCTCGCTCTTCTGGTCTGTGGATAAGTGGACTTCCCTGGTGGCTCAGCGGTAATGAATCCACCTCCAGTGCAAGAGATGCAGGTTCCATTCCCGGTCAGAGAGATCCCCCGGAGAAGGAAAGTGGATCCCCCAGAGAAGGAAAGTGGGTCCCCCGGAGAAGGAAAGTGGATCCCCAGAGGAGGAAAGTGGATCCCCCAGAGGAGGAAAGTGGGTTCCCCGGAGAAGGAAAGTGGATCCCCCAGAGGAGGAAAGTGGGTCCCCTGGAGAAGGAAAGTGGATCCCGCAGAGGAGGAAAGTGGGTCCCCCGGAGAAGGAAAGTGGATCCCCCAGAGGAGGAAAGTGGGTCCCCCGGAGAAGGAAAGTGGATCCCCCAGAGGAGGAAAGTGGGTCCCCCGGAGAAGGAAAGTGGATCCCCCAGAGAAGGAAAGTGGGTCCCCCGGAGAAGGAAGGTGGATCCCCCAGAGAAGGAAAGTGGGTCCCCCGGAGAAGGAAGTACACCCACTCCGGTACTTTTGCCTGGGAAATCTCATGGACAGAGGAGCCTGGTGGGCTACCGTCCGTGGGGTTGCAAAGAGTCAGACACGACTTAGCATGGAAAGCACGAAACACGCATGACTGTCACGTATCAGAGCTGCACACATGCCGATCACGACAGACCATGGGCTTCCCACTGGCGACGCCTGGGTCGTCTTATGTGTAAAGCCCCCAGGAAAACACATAAACGCTGCTGTTGATAATCATCGATGCTGTACACTGTTTATGACCAAGTGAACCCCTGTTTATTTAATGTTTTCAACTAATGTTCTTTATAAAACACAGCCATGGAGATGGGCAAGTCAAGTGGGAAGGCCTGTGAGCATCCGTCCACAGCAGGGATGTTCAGAGAGCACGGAAAGGGCCGCTCCTGTCTCCCCACACCACGTGTGTCTTCACACATCCGAGATGAGGACTGGCCGTGGGGAGGAGCAGTGTCTGCTCTGTAGGGCCTGTGCTCCCATTTTACGGATGAAAAGGTGGAGGTTTCTCCAGAGGAGGCGAGTCGCTCAGTTACCCAGATGCTGGTGAAACCGGAGTGCAGCCCACGCAGGGCAACTGCAGGGCAGAGACCCCCACCCCAGCAGCCCAGCCCCCGTGACAAGCCCCCGCCTCCCACAGAGAGGGGAGCCACGCCCGCACGCCCAGACACACTGCCTCCAGGAGCGGGGTGCCGGGGTGCTGCGCCTCTGACGCTGGGCAGGTGTCCATCTCTAGAGGGTCTGAGGCCGTCAGAGCCGTCCACGGCCATCACCACATAATACAGCATCACACCGGGGGGCCGGTGGCCTTCTGCGCCGGCGGGCCTGTCGCACGTCAGCCTTGCGGCTGGGGTGGGCCGGGTTCTGGAGCAGACCCCGTGGAAGAGCGAGGCTCTGCTCTGGGTGCTTCCTGTTCGTGTGTGTGAGCCTCCGAGCAGGGCCGCCAGCAGTGGAGCTGATGACTGGCCCGGGCTGTGAGGTGATCATGGGCGGGAGGGGTCCCTGACCCGGGCCGTCGCGTCCGTGGGGCAGGGCTGTCCGGCATCTGGCCTTTATCCTCCCCCTCCACTCCCGCTGTGGGCCTTCCCTGGACTGGGCACCTCCCAGGGCCCAGAGAGGGACCTGCTCAGGACTCCAGGCTCTGCCAGCGGGGCCAGGGCTGCAGAGGTGCTTGTGGTCCTGCCCCACCTGCCCGTCAATCAGCCTGGAGGCTCAGGACCAACTTGGCGGGTGGCTTCCCCGGTCACCAGCTCTCTCTGCAGCAGGGGGCGCCCTCCAGAGTAGATGGACACCCACCGTCCCAGCACCCTGCCCGGGGTCTGGGCTCAGCCTCTGGCAGTGAGGGCCTGGAAGGTACCGGCTCCCTGAGCTATGAGTGGACGGTTCCTTTAGAGGTACCAAATATTTGTTTAGGAATTATGCAAGGAGCTTATTTAAATGAACTTATTTATAAAACAGACCTATAGACATGGAAAATAAGCTTACAGTTATCAAAGTGGAAAGGAGCAGAGGGGGATAAATTAGGAGGTCGGGGTTAATATCGGCGCTGTGCCCCGTCGCTCAGTCGTGTCTGACTCTGTGTGACCCCACGGGCTGCAGCCCGCCAGGCTCCTCTGTCCATGGGATTTCCCAGGCAAGAATACTGCAGTGGGTTGCCATTCCCTTCTCCAGGGGATCTTCCTGACCCAGGGATAGAACCGGCATCTCTGGTGTCTCCTGCGTGGGCAGGTGGGTGGTTCACCACTGAGCCTCCTGGGAAGCCCATGACATATACACTCCTTACTATATATAAGATGGGCTCTCCTGGCAGCTCAGCTGGTGAAGGACCCGCCTGCCCACGCAGGAGACACCAGAGATGCCGGTTCCATCCCTGGGTCAGGAAGATCCCCTGGAGAAGGGATAGGCTACCCAGTCCAGTATTCTCGGGCTTCCCTGGCGGCTCAGCTGGTGAAGAATCTGCCTGCAATGCGGGAGGCCTGGGTTCAATCCCTGGGTCTCATATATGCGCCCAGTTGCTCAGTCGTGTCTGACTCTTTGTGGCCCCCTGGACTGCAGCCCGCCAGGCTCCTCTGCCCACGGGGATTCTCCAGGCAAGAACGCTGGAGTGGGCTGCTGTGCCCTCCTCCAGGGCTCTTCCCGAGCCGGGGATCCAGCCCGAATCCCTTAGGTCTACCTGCACTGTCGGCAGGCGGGTTCTTTACCACTAGCGCCTCCTGGGCCGCCTGCCCCCCAGGCCTCTCCCTAACTCACTCGCTGACTCTGTGATGTTAGCAGAGCCAGTTAGTCTCTTTGGGCCTTGGATCTTGTGTATGGAAAGTAAAGTTGAGGTAAAATCCAAGGTTCTTTTTTTTGAACTGATGGATAGTTGATTTAGAATATTGTGTTAGTACCAGGGGTATATAAGAGCAAATTGGGGTTTTTGCAGATTATATTCCATTTTAGGTTATTACAACATATCAGGTATAAATCCCTGTGTTGTGCAGTAAATCCTTGTTGCTCAGAGATCTAAAATTCTGATTCCTCGCTTAAAAGACAGGTGCTAGCCACGCACCAGGCACTGTCCTGACTGCATTCCGCATAATGATTGATTTATTCCTCCTGATTCTCAGGAGTGCTGCGCAGTTCTTCTCCCATTTCACAGATAAGGAAACCGAGGCGAGTGTGTCGGTGGGTGTAAGCTCATTCCCACGCTCACCTCGAGTACACGATCGTGTCGGGCAGCTAACCCGGGCATTTCCTCTGCCACCCCAGCTGCACTCTGCCAGCCTCTCCTGTACCACCCACCCCCACCCAGGTGTCACGTCACCGCCTTCCCCTGGATCAGCCGTCTTTCTTCCCTCAAAACCCAGTGGTGAATAATCGCTTCTGCCGTTGCTGAGCGGCCACGAGTGGGCGTGGTGGGGATCCCTGAGTGCTGACTTGGGACCAGGGGGCCCTGCCCTCCACAGGGGCGAGGCTCGCCAGTGGAAACGCAGTGTCCTGGCGGGGACACGCAGTGTCCTCCTGAGGGGAGGGTGCAGCCTGCCCTGGGCTGGCCCCGGGTCCCGCCGGTGCAGCGGCTCCAGCAGACTCAGAGTTCTTCCCTTCCCCAGACGCCCTGGTGCACAGCCCTGGGGAGCAGGGAGACACCGCGGCTCTGAAGGGCGGGCAGAGAAGGAGAGGGATCGCCCCTCCACCCAGCGCAGCTCTCCCTCCTCAGCCCGGGTCAGACCTCTCCTGCGTTCAGTGCCCCCTCCTACCTCCTTCCATCCCCCGCACCCATCACCCCCGCCGGCTTGTCCCAAGCTGGGAGGTCTGGACCAGGGATGAACCCCTCCCACTAACGGGACCCTCGGGTGCAGGCTGGCATCCTTGGTGGTGAGCGCACGTGCAGTCCACACTCTGAGATGATGCTGGCAAACACAGTTACGCTCACACAGACCCGGACAGTCTTTCACGCCAGGAGGCGTCGCGAGCCTCCTGCCATGTACTCAGAGACGTGCTTGCCCTCTTCCAACAGTCCCAGATTTAGTTTCTGTGAGCGTGCTGTGTTCACTTCTTAGCACAGAAAATCAAAGTCTGAGAAGCCACATCTGAGCAAATAAAAGTGATTGGGCTTCATGCAAATCAAACAATCCAGCAAACTAGCTCCACGGGAAAACAAACAGGCTGACGTCAGCCAGACATCACAGTTTTATGGAAGTTTTTGGGAAACTCCCTCTAAACCACCTCCATCTTTTCAGTTTAGAGGCAGGAAATCACACGGCCTCTGAGAGTCTGGCCCTGACTCCCGCAGCAGCAGGGGGCATGCCCAGGTCGGGACAGGGCTACGGGCTTTCAGGAATGGTCTATCAAGAACCCCGAGTTACCCTCCGTAAGAGTGGCTTATACTAGGTAAACTGCTGAGCGTGTGGCTGTCCACAGCGTCACGGCCCTCGTCTGAGAGTCGGGCGTGAAGAGGCCGCCTGCCTCTCGGCCTGAGGTCAGGCTCCGCTGAGATAAGCCAGGGGCCCTGGCCACCTTGCTCCAGCCGCAGCAGATGCCAGCGGGCAGGGCTGCCATGGCAGAGGCGTTTACATGTCAGAGCCGGCAGCGGGGTCGGGAAGGGGAGGGGCAAGTGGCTGCACTGCTGTTTCTCTGGCCTCGAGCAGTGGTGCGCAGGCGGGCTGGTGGTGCAGAGACGTGGCTGGCTCTCTTCTACATGGGTTGTTCCAGCAGCGCAGGGAAGGGCTGTCCTGAGAGGTGACCTGTAGTGGCCTCTTGGTCCTTTCCCGCTTGACGTAGATGTGCTGGAAACACAGATGAGAGATGCATAGTCTCTGGCAGTCCAAGCAGACTTCCTGGAAGAAGTGGTGTGTCTCAAGGGAGAAACGGGCCGGGCCGGGGTAGGGGGCAGGCAGGAGCACAAGAGGAGGCAGGCTGGGGCGCCAGGGGCCGTGGGTGTGCCTGGGTCTGTAGTGGAGGCCAGGCTGCGTGTTGGGGGCGGCTGTGCTCGGGCATGACCCGAGGGCAGGGAGAGCCGGGGCTGGGGTCTGTCCTCTCTGGCTCTAGCAGGGAGGGAGGAGGGGCAGGAGCATATGGTGGCGGTGACCAGGGCACCATCACCTCCGCGGCCCTCGGGGTCCCATGTCTTCCTGCCTGTGCATTAGAGCCTCCGTGGGCATCTTCCCAGGGGCTGAGCAGCAGGCCCTGCGGGGCATAGGCTGCTGCCCCACGCCGAAGTCTCCTCTCCCCCAGGACCTCTCTGGGGAAACCGATAGAGCTGTTTGGAGAGAATGTGTTGGATAAATGTTTGCGATGGGAGGTGAAGCTGAAGAGGGTTGGAAGTGTGGCTTCCTGGGGGACAGGGGTGCCCGGTGGGGTCCCTGGGCCCTCCGGGGCAGGGAGCAATGGGACCCCAGCTCTGCCTGGGTGGTTCCCTGGCCTGTGATCCCAAACAGTGAGTTCACCCATCCTGTGAGGCCCTTGCAGGATGTGTCGGGGCTGCTCATGCAAAACTCAGGATCCGGCAGCCTTGGCTGGGAACCCTGCCCGGTGGGCTCTGGGCTGCAGTGCAAGAGGAGCTTGTGGGAAAGAGGGGGCCCTTCTGTGTCTGGGCCCTGGGGTCAGTCTGAGGGCAGACCCTCAGAGGCCAGGTCACGGCCGGGGCTCCCCAGACAGCTCCCGGTTCATCCCGCACCGGCTTGCTCCCCCACAGCCTGGCAGCTGGTGGCTGGTGGGGGCTGGGGGCCTGCTCCCCCATCTGAGCTCTGGGTCTCTCTGTCCCTGAAGGTTCGAGGTTCTGGGATGCATTCTCCTGTGGTTCTCAGTCGCAGGCCCTCTGGGGCATTTCTGCTTAGAGACAGTGCTTTTCCTGACAGGGACCCACTGCCCGGAAAAGGACCTTTACTGATGGATGGAGGGAAGTGTGTCTGTCCTGGATCATCCTTTGATTAATCACCGACTTATCACAAATGAAACATTACGTGGCCCCATGGGATTCTCCAGCCAAGAGTATTGGAGTGGGTTGCCGTGCCTTTGTCCCAGGGATCTTCCTGACCCAGGGATAGAACCCATGTTTCTTGCGTCCCCTGCATTAGCAGGTGGGTTCTTTAGCAAATAGGTTCTTTACCACTAGCGACACGTTGGATGCCCCATAAGTCATTGTGAAAGTGTTAGCTGCCCAGTCGTGTCTGACTCTTTGTGACCCCGTGGACTGTAGCCCATCGGGCTCCTCTTTTCATGGGATTCTCCAGGCAACAATACTGGAGTGGGTTGCCATGCCCTCCTCCAGGGGATCTTCCCGACCCAGGGATCGAACTGGGCTCTCCTGCATTGCAGACAGATTCTTTACCGTCCAAACTACCACGGTAAATTCAAAACTAACCATTCACACTGAGACAGTGTGAAGCGCTTCCCGTCTCCGGAGCGCAGGGAGCCAGGACTGTAGATTGTGGCGGACTCTGTTCCCTGTCCACTCCTTGCTGGATCTGGAGCGTGGTGTTGCCTTTCCTGCTTTGTCAATGCTTTCTCCTAATTAAAAGGATTTATACATGGAAACCTCCTGAAGCTCTAGACCGTGATTTGCAGTGGTGTATTTGTATAGAGACACGGTGGCATCACCGACTCGATGGACATGAGTTTGAGCAAGCTCCGGGAGTTGGTGATGGACAGGGAGGCCTGGCGTGCTGCAGTCCACGGGGTTGCAGAGAGTCGGACACGACTGAGCGGCTGGACTGACTGATGGTGTTAGTTGTGGCTGTGGATGCGCTGGCTTCCATGTTGAGCCTCACCTTCGAGGCTGGTGCAGACAGAGGCCCTCGGGGAGCCCCCAGCGGGTGAGGGACGCGGGGCTGCGGTGAGCAGGGGCCCCCCTGCAGGAGGACGGCTCGGTGACCTCAGGGCCAGCCTCGTCAGACCAGTGGCTGGGCCGGATGTCCACCCGCCGCCAGGCCTTCCTTCCCCTGTCCCTCATTGAATTTTCTCATTTATCTGTTCACCTTTTAAATAGAGCCATGTGGCTCTAAAGCCCACAATAGAAGGGATCTCCCCGGCGGTCCAGTGGTTGGGAGTCTGTGCGTCCACTGCAGGGGGCACGTGTTCCATTGTGGGTCTGGGAACTAAGATCCCACATGCCTTGCCGTGCAGCAAAGAAAGAAAGTGCCCGATAAAGTCCTTTCAGGAGCGTCCGTTACGGAAGGCCGAGTCGGGACGTGATGGAACCACAGCTGTGCTTCTTCTTGAAGTGGAAGGTCAAAGAACATTCTGAGGACAGACCCGCAAGGGGGCTTATTTCTGGTTTCTGATTTCACTTCGGAGCATCTGATAGAGTATCTTGTTCTAGGTGTCAAACAACCCGAGTATCTTTCGTGTCGACTCTGTTTTTCTCAGCACGCCCACCTGGCTTCCTCTCGGGGTCCCGTTTATTCCCCAGCCGATCACTGAGCCCCATTCTCTCTCTCTCTCGCTGAGACAGACTCCAGGGGAACCCTGGGCCCCTGCGGCTCTGGCCCCGCCTCCCGAGCTCGCCTTCCCTGCCTGAGGTCCCCGGCTCTCCTGGCCTTGTCCGTGTAGGGCCAGCACCCGGGGGGGCTGCAGAGCCCTGCGCTCCAGCGGAGGGGAGATGATGCCCAGCTCTGATGGCGTGAGCTGAGGGTCAGACGTGGGCAGCGATGCTCATGGTCATCGGGCGGCCTCTCAGCATCGGTGCTTTATTAAATTAACGGGGCTGAAGCTGAAAGAAAGACGAAGCGGCGATGTGCCTTTACGTTTAACGTGCTTTTATGTTCTCCAGTTCATTACTGAAGGAAGAGGAGAAGCTGCACATGTTATTGCCTGTGTTTGTTCAGTGGAGGTTTACTCTGGAACGTATTCCGGGGGTAAATAGCCCACAGGTTATACGTAAGTCAGCATCTGAAAGCACTTAGAACTTTACTTAAGGATGAGCAGAATCTCATAACTAAACAATACACTGCATAGGCCATTTTTCTTCTGGGGTCTTATTTATCATCATGAGATTTAAACCTGAGCCCCAGCCTGAGAGAGAATGGCCTGGTGGGGCAAGAGGCATGCAGCGGGAACTGGGTGCAGAGTCCCTCCCGGGACCTCTAGCCAGGGACCCTGGAGGGGTGGTGGGTGTCGGGGGTGTCAGACCCCCAGCTCCTGGGGAGTCAGGAGGCAACTTTTGTCTTTGAGACAAAGGGGCAAACCTGGGGCAGAAGCTGAGCGGCAGCGACCTGGAGCCTCGTGAGGAGGGGCCGGGGGCCACGCAGCACGGGTCCCTCTTGGGTGCCCAGGAGCCCGGGTGTAAACAGCAGCAAGAAGGCCAGGGCAGCGCCAGGGGGCAGGCGTGAGTGAGGAATTGAGCGCAGCCCCGCTGGGCAGGGGACAGGCAGCGTGATGGAGGCTTGTCCCCATCAAGACAGAGCCTGGCACGGGGGCCTGGCTTCCGTGGGGCAAGGACTCGGCGTACACCACTGCCACCAGGCTGCCAAGTGCACCTCGCGCTGCTGGGCAAAGAGGGTCCTTTGTGTTAGGGTCAGCGAAAGGCCAGCGTGCAGGCCCACGGAATCTTCTTGTCTTGGAATGTGGTGTCTATTTCTTGTCCTCAGATGATTCTTCCAATTGCAGGACTCGAAGCTGAGGGGTCTTGCTTGTACGTCTTCAGGTTTCCCTGAATCTGGCAGATATTTCATGGAATAGAGTCTTTAGTTGTTGTTAAGTCACTAAACAACGGTTGTTGTTGTCAGTCACGTCTGGCTCTTTACGACCCCATGGGCCGTAGCCCGCCAGGCTCCTCTGTCCATGAGATTCTGCAGGCAAGCACGCTGGACTGGGTTGCCACTTCCTTCTCCAGGGGATCTTCCTGACCCAGGGACTGAACCCACGCCTCCTGCTTTGGCGGGCGGGCTCCTTGCGGCCGAGCCACCCGGGAGGCCCCCAGACTCTCGTGTTCTTGCTCTGTGCTCACGTCTGCTTTTCGTTCTCACTCCTCTCCCGCCTTTAGTCTTAACTGGGGAACAAGCGCTTAGAGCAGCGACAGGTGAGACGAGACGGAGGAGGCGAGTAACGCCAGGGGCGGAGAGCACTCCTGGCTCCAGAACTGCTAAGTCGGCCGGACGAGCCTCGCGTAGTCAGGGACAGGAGGAAAGTGCCCCAGGGCTGGAGCGTTTCCGAGTTTCCGCTGGAGGAGCTGGGCCAGCGCGCTGGTTGCAGAGCGTCCCGCGTCACCTCTTCATTATCTTCCTAGCTCTGTCCTGTGTGCTGTCTCAGATTGTCTGGTTTGCATTGTCTTAGATGCAAATCTAAATGAAAACATTTATAGTCGTCTCTCCATCTCTGCAGGAGATTATTTCCACAACCCCTGCTCCCAGCAAAGTTGGTGGATGCTCAAATCTGTTCTCTAAAATGGTGTAAGATTTGCATATAACCTACATACATCCTGCCATATACTTTAAATCACCTCTAGATTACTCATAATACTTAATACAATGTAAGTCAAGTGAAAGTGAAAGTCGCTCAGTCGTGTCCGACTCTTTGCAACCCCATGGACTTCTCCATGGAATTCTCCAGGCCAGAATACTGGAGTGGGTAGCCTTTCCCTTCTCCAGGGAATCTTCCCAACCCAGCGATCGAACCCAGGCAGCATTGCAGGAAGATTCTTTACCAGCTGAGCCACAAGGGAAGCCCAATACAATGTAAATACGATGTAAGTAGTTGCCAACACTCTGCAAATCCAAGGTTTGGATTTTGGAACTTACTGTAATTTTTTTTTTTTTTTTTTTATTTTTAATCTACAGTCGGTTGAATCCAGGGGTGCGCAATACCTGGATAGGAGGGTAGAGTATACTACGTTTTTGTTGTGTTATGATTTTAAAAGCAACGTCTCCCACTTAATTGTCTTTTTGTTTGCAGTTTTATTCTCCAGACTTACTATTTTGTTAGCTGTTTGTGCTGGTAGTTGCTCAGCCAGGCTTTGTAATATGAACTAAATCCTATAGAATTAATATTTATGGTAAAAAAAAAAGTATGCCTTTATGTACTACTGGCAATGATCCAAAAATTTATTCTAATGAATAATAAACTCACTTGTGGAAAAGATCTCCAAATGTACGCAGTTCCTAGAGTTTCAAGCTCTTTTGCCACACTTGAGAGAGTCATTTGATATTACCACACATTTCCTAAGCGCTTGTGTAGTTGGTGATGGACAGGGAGGCCTGGCGTGCTGCGATTCCTGGGGTCGCAGAGAGTTGGACACGACTGAGTGACTGAACTGAACTGAACTGTGTATTACATGTGGTGAATAAGGCGGGCAGGGTTTGCAGCAGAAGACACAGGGAACCGGGATGAGAAGAACACACTCTGATGCCTGATCAGAGGGCCCTCCTGTCAGCACCGAGAACTGACTCGCTGTTTTCTGTACCGTTTGTTTTTATTTATCTGTTTTTGGCTCTGCCGGGTCTTCACTGCGGCGAGGGCTTCTCACTGGTTGTGGCGAGTGGGGCTTCTCTCTAGTTGCCAAGCTCGAGCTCCTTATTGCTGTGGCTTCTCTTAGCTCAGAGCGTGGGCTCAGTGGTTCCGACTCTCAGGCCGTAGAGCACGGGCTCAGTACTCAGTACTAAGCCCTAGAGCTTGGGCTTAGTAGCCCCTCGGCACGCGGGATCTTTCTGATCAGAGATCCAAGCCACGTCTCCTGCACCAGCAGGCGGATTCTGTACTGCTGAGCCACCAGGGAAGCCAGCACCTACTCAAGGCTAGTAAATGAGAGCCATGTGGACAGGTTCGTTGTTTTTAACTTCTCTCTGGTGAGGCCTCGTCCCTCCTCCTGTGCGTCCCTCCTGCGGGTCCCCTCTCAGCTTGCGGAGGTCCCACCCACTGTGTGTAAAACCCAGCCGGGCACCGAGGTGGCTCTCCAGTGAGGGCAGTGACCCGGCTCCCCGGGGAAGTAGCTGTTGAGATTCCCAGGAGTCCTGTCTGCAGCAGGTTATACCTTCTCACCCTAGGCAAACAACCTGTGGAAATCCCCCCGAGTTTGGGAGAATCGAGTCCATTTGTGATAGGAGACCTTTCCCCCAAGTTAACTAAAATTCCGCTGGAAGTTCTAGCTCCGTGTTCTCACGTGCTGGGCTGGGGAGAAAGCCCACCAGGGTTCCAGGGCCTGTCACTCCGCATGACCCAAAGGTGGAGGTGACGGGAGAAAGAGTTCTCTAGTGGTGATCAGCCTTGGCCTTGATCGTGCTCAGGGGTGCCGGGAACCTGCAGAGGTATGCACTGACGGAGCTTGAACCTGATTGGGAGTAGCCGTGTACTCTCAGCGGTGCTCACACCCCAAGGCCACAGGTGGTGAGTAGGTGAGGATGAGGAGTTAGGAAGTGTGATACGCGCAGGGAGACACCGAAGATTCAAGGAGCAGAAGGACCAGGATCGAACTGCATTTCAGGAGACTCATCTGCCCCACTCCACCGGGAGATTAGGGACGGCTGTTTGAAAATCTCAGGAGAGAAGACGCGGAGGAGGGCTGTCTGAAGCTGGCCCACCCTGGAGGCGTCCTCTGTTAGCAGCAAATTCCCTGACGGAGATGGAGCCAGTTTGCACTCAGCTTTCTGTCCTTTCCTGGAAAGAAAACCAGTGACCTCAGAAAAGCAGATGGTGCTCATGGAACAGATGAGGCCTTGAAACCAGAGAGATTTGAGGAAGTATGGCACCAAAGCCATAACTAAATGGGATGGAATGAAGAAGGACTAATTGAGGGAGGAGAAAGCATTCTTTAACACTTAAAACATATTTGCTGGCTGGGGGGATGTTGGGGGGGGACACAGAAAAGGTAGGGCAATGCCGAGGAATTCACCTACCATGCAGAACAGAAAGAAAAGTGTGACTGAAGGGAGAAGAAAGCTCATTACATCTTCCTCTGCCATGTCGCTGAGTCCGTGGCATTCTTGACTCGCCGAGAAGGACAGGACCTGTCCACATCTGTAGAGGCAATTGCCCAGCAGGGCTGCAACCAGAGCCTGGTGATGCAGGCCCAGGGCAGGTGCTGGGGCATATGGGCGGAGTGGGGAAGCACGGGGCGACCTTGGCGCGGGGCTGGAAGGCCAGGCTGGGCGGCTCGGGGCTGCATGTGCTGGGTGGGTGGAGCTGGGTCCCCGTCCCCAGGTACAGTGAGGGGCCGGGCTCCCTGGGCCGGCCCAGAAGTGGGGGCACTGTGTTTCCTCCTGAGTCCTTTTCCAAGGAGGAGGTAGGTGGGTGCTGACTCCAGGGAGCTGGGAGGGTCCGGGGGTCCTGGAGCGGAGGAGGAGTTCTGGACCCCCAGGGCTGGCTTCTCTGTTAGCCGCAGGCTCTTTCCCTGTGTCTGCGTTGTGTCAGAGTGCTTTGCAGAGACTCGAGTTTAAGCAGTCTTCTTTGGGGGCATGGTGCTCATTCCTGGTTCACGGCCCGCTTCGCTCGAGGGGGGCTCTGCTTCCCTAAATAACTCCTGAGCAGCCCCTAGACTGCCCGCGCGGCACTTCCTAACTCCCAGCCCCTCTCCTCCGCCACCTCCTGCTCCCTGCATGGCCCGCCATCCTGTGCCCGGTGGGCTCCATGGCTGCTGTCCCCTCAGACTTGGCACATGGACAGCTGGCATCTCCCTGCCTCCCTGGACGGGATGGAAGAGAGATGTCTACCCCCCTTCCAGCTGCCCCCCAGGGCCTGGCCGGGCAGGGGTCCCCCCGAGAGCCCACCCTCCTGTGTGTTCAAAGCACCGTTGTCCCTGATCAGAGGCAGCACATCTTCAATAAAGAGCTTTCCTGCTCCCCAGAAATAATTCCCTGAACACATGACGTTGCTTTCTTTAAAAAACAACAAAAAAAGCAATCTCTTTATTGACATGGATGCTATAAAAGGTTGAATTGGAGAGGAACTCTTGACATCTCTAGTTTTGGACTCAGGGCTGTGAGAGCTCTGGTGCCCAATTTTCTTCATCAGAAAGAAGGCCTGAGGTTGACCAGCGCTCTGTCCCCGAGAGGCACCTCTGCTTGGTGCCCGCGGGCACCCCTCATTGACAGGAGGCCGCAGCACGCGTCATCTGAGGCAAGGACCCTTGGGGTGGTTTTCTTGACCTGGTAGCGACCTTTTAGGACAAGCACATTAGGTCCCAGTGGGCCAATCAAGGCTATTTTCAGCACAAACGGAAAGGAAACGGTGCTGCCTGCCTCGGAAGCCTGCTCGAGCCTCACACCCTCTGCTTGTGTGCTAGGCCAGCGTGCACCCTGACCAGCGGCCCTGCGGGTGCGTGGCAAGTAGGGGCGGCAGACCCGAGTGGAGGGGCCGGGAACGCGGGGCGTCCCTCCAGAGGTGCGAGTCCAGGGCCCCTGTCGGGGGGTCAGGCGGCCAGGGCCCAGTAGGGTGTGGGTTCCCTGCGCTGCCCCCCGGTTTGGCAAAAGGGGACGAGGCTCCAGTACCGGGGACGGTGTTTCCCAGGGCCTTTCCCAGCCCAGCATCCAGCTCTCAGGCTGACTTCCAGGGGTCCTAAGTGTGAGGGAGGCGGAGCACAGGCTGGTGAAGAGGGGTCCTGGGGCCCAGGCCCCACGGGAGCACGATAGTGTGTCTGACAGCTGATGGGAGACGGAAGGAGGTGGGGAGGGGGCTGTCTGGTGCCGCAGACCCCGCCCCTTTCTGAGGGTGCCGCCCCTCCCCCCCTTTCTGAGAATTCCCAAACCTGGGGCGCAGGAGAGCAGGGGGCCTGCCTCTGCAGAACCTTCAGCTCAAGGTGAGCATTCCTCTCTTGCCAACAGGTCTTCTCTCGTGAGGGACAAGGCCTCCCTGCCTCCACATGCAGAGACGGCCCCTTCTCCAGACTGAAAGGGGACCGTGTGTCCTGAGATGCCCCCGCATCTGCCAAGCTGACCAGGTGTGAGCCCGGGGCCTGGTAACGTGCGCTCCCCTCACAAGCACAACAGATCATTTAGAGGAGCGAGCAGTCTCCACTTCTCTTATCTGGGATCAAGGAAAAGACGTGGCAAGATCCCATTGGAATCACTGTCTGAAAATGAAAGGTCACTCTCGCTCCACCGCCCTCAGAGAACCGAGACAGAGGTCTGCGAGGTCTCTGCCTGTTGGCAGCTCAGTGCTCACAGAGAGGGAATTCAGGGGATTCGTCTCTTACTGTTTAAGGGCTGTGGGTTAATCAACTACGCTTATTGTCTGATATGAAACTGTTAACAACAGACGAGGGTTATCAGCTGACTTTCCTTCCCTGCTCTGAATGCGGGAGAAATCTCGCTTGGGTTCCGGATTCCTACAGGGTTTACACGGGGTGTGTCTCCTCTTCCATCCTGCCCCGATCTCCAGGAGATCCCCAGGTCCCAGATCCCCAGGCCCCGATCCCCAGGTCCCAGATCCCCAGGCCCCGATCCCCAGGTCCCCGATCCCCAGGTCCCAGATCCCCAGGTCCCCGCCGCGGCAGGTCTCGTCGTCACCCCTTGTGTCTTTAGTCTCCATCAATTATCTCTCAAAACAGTTGCTTTCTTTGCTTTAATATATTCTTTCCAAACAGACTTCTGAATGTACAGGCAGCCTATAACCCATCAGCTGGCTGGACCCTCCAGCGATCAGGGGCTGCAGTCATGGCCCCGATTATAGACCAGGAGGAGGTGTGGCTGAGGCTGATTTCAGACCCTCAGCATCAACCTCTGCCCTGAGGATCGACCTTCCTGATTCTGCCGCATCTCCCTGTAAATCTGAGACTTGGAGAACTCTTACCCCGGCTCAGACCTTGGGGGCCGCTGGCTCACACATGTGCAGTTAGAAAACCCAGCTTGCCCCTGAGGTTCCCGCATGGGCTGGTCCAGCTCTGACTCTGCCTTGCTGGGCCGTGTCTCCCGTTCACCCTGTGTCTTCCCCCAGACTCCCCATTTCTCCCTTCACTCGATTGACCTCAGACCCCAGAGATGAAGGCAGATGCTGATGATGCTGATGTAGCATCCTGAGGCTGGGGGACCCCTTTTTTCCACTGTGACAGCTCAGCTGGGCTGGTACAATCCAGCGTGAAGGTCTGTCTGTCCATGCTGAGGAGCCTTGTGCTCCGGGGTGGTCGTTCCTCCACCATCCACACGCCGCTGGGAGCAGTACTGCCTGCCTCAGGATTTCACACCCAGAAATCGCAGTTGTTAATAAGAAGAGCTTTCTATCTCATGCAGCTGCCGATCAGTGTGTTGTGTCCAACTTTACATAGAGATGGTTACCAGACACATGAGCTTCAGTGTGGCACGGATAGAGCGGATGAGTGATGGGTAGAGGGGACAGAGTGACGGGTGAGCTGTGCTCCGTCTGCCTGAGTTTTACCAGCTGAGTCAGAGTCTCAGAAGCATCACTGTACCTGATTCAAACCTGTGTGACATTTCACTCAGCAGCGTCTCTCAAAAAAGGAAACAGGATGTTTTCATTTAAGTAACACTTTGAACCCTTAGTGAAACTGTAGAGAAATGCCTTTCATTTCTATCATCTTTAGGAACTATAAGTTGCCACATTTCAAAAGTGCAGGTAAAATTGTGAATAAAAGGCTCTCAGAGCTCACATCTCTGAGCTTTTACGTGGTACACAATTGCCTTCTTTCCTTGGGCAGTCTTGATTGTCTTAAGGTGTTAAGATTATGCTTATGCTTAAAGAGGAATAAGCATTAAGAACTAACCATCTCAAAATTTGGGAGTTGTTATCTCAGCTTTTTACCCTCTGTATTAATTACCTTTTGGTGGTTAGCAATTTACCCCAAAACTTATTGGAGTAAAAAAAAAAAAATGACCATTTACTCTCTAAGAGTTGCTGTGAGTCAGCAAGGAGGCTGCAGCTTAGCTGGGTGCCTGTGGCTGGGGTTGTGTGCGGCCTCACCTGAAGGCCTGCCCGGCGGGGGCTAACTCTTTCTGAAGTCCCTCAGGGGGCTGTGGGCCTTGGTCCCTCAACACAGGGGCTGGTCTCCAGGCCTGAGTTACAGCCTGGGAGCTGCCTCTGCCCCCAGGGGAGCCATCTCAGGGTAACGAGGAGGCACCCGGATGGAAACCATGGTCTTTCTGTAATTCACACCCTGTCACTTCCGCTGTGTTCTCTGTGCTGGCTTCCACCTGTTGAAAGCACATCCCTACGTCCAGCCAGAAGCAAGGGGAGGGGATGGTATAAGCAGGTAAGTGCCAAGGGACAGGGATCATTGGAGGCACCTCAGAGGCTGCCTGGGTAACTCCTGCTTAAGACAGGAATTAATAATTTCATGGGGAAAGAGGAGAGGAAGAAAGATCACAGCTGACATCTTCCTTAGAAATCATGTTTCCATGGGTTTTTTTTTTTTTTTTTTTTTGATAGGGAATGAGATTATTGCTACTATTGTGTCAGTGTTGTGAAAATTTAGGGGCATGAGACTGAAAAAGATGCTTTTTTAGACCGTTCCTGAATCACAGATGCTATAAGCAAATTTCAGATCTTATGGTGGGTTAGTATTCACCATTGCCTGGATCTTTCTGTAGTAGGCATGGATTTTTTTTTTTTACAATAATAGCGTGGATATAAGAAATGTCAATTTAGGAAATTCCTTTAAACCAGTTTAGTCTGCTTCGAGTCTGTTCCTCCCGTTAGCGAGGGCTGCCCACAAATTCAGTCCCCATCATTCACTGTTTTCCTCTTCACATTCCCATCCCAAACCCCCTCAGGAAACTCCATGGCATCTTGAACGAGCCAGAACACATGGGGAGAGCTGTCCTCTCTGGTCAGACCTGGAGGGGAAGGCGCACAGCTCGCCTCCCAGCTCAGACAGAGTGAGGGAGGAAGTGACGGAGAAGCCCCATCCCACGAGCACCACGTTGGCCAGCGGCCCACTGACTCCATGTGGAGGGGTGGGGTGGCTGCAGGGGATGTGGCCACGTGCAGGCCTTGGAGAAGAACCGGGCAGGTCACCCTTCCGGGCAGTGAGCCTGGGACTCGAGTCTCCTGGGAGCGTGCGTTCTCCATTGCACATCAGGGTGCTGGTGCCTTGGTCTGCCTGTTGGTGGGCTTGGCGCGTGTGAGCCGCCCGGAAGGCGGAGGTTCAGCCGGCAGGCGTGAGGGTCATGCCCCCAGAGGCGGGTGCCCCTGGGAGCAGGGTCCCAGGAATGTTCACTGGAAGGAGCAGGTCGGTCCCTGTTGTAAACACTTTCTGTTAGAGTAGCTGGTGCGATCACTAGTGTCCTGGGTGGCCCAGCATCGTCCAGATGCCCAGACTGCGCCCAGCGCGAGATGGCTCGTGTTCGGACACTCCGTGACCTGGGGCGAAAACAGCCACGGTCAGGCTGGGAGCAGCGGCTTCTCGGGGCTGAGCCGGTCTGCGAACTTGGGGCAAAGTTCGAGGGGCCCACAAGCGGGAGGAAACGGGGGGATTTGTGTCTCTACTTTCCGTCCTGGGCTGTGGGCGGCCTCCTCTCTCTCTGTCTTCTGCGGTTTGTCCAGCCATTCTGGGAGCCCTTCGTGGTGGCTCTGTGGTCTCACGTTCCGGGATCCGTCCTCCAAATCTGTCTGTCCCTCTGGCCCTCCGGGGCCCCACCTTCCGAGTGCTGTCTGCATCTGTCCGTCAGTGTTCAGTGGGTTGGTCACTCACGTCCCAGACATCTCCCCAACTCCCACAGAAGGTCCTGTGGGGTTCACACCAAGTGCTCTGGATTCCGCATCAGGACTTTCTGAAGGTCATCACATTTACCGGTGGAGTGGAAGGTGTGGTTCCCTCAAGAGCCACTTATGACAAACTGTTAAGTCGGCCTCTCTCTTGAGCACGTGCTTCTGCGTTTTCACAGCGGTAGGACTGCAGTGAGCTCTTTTTGACCCACCCGTAAAGTACTGTGCATTCCTCTGGCATATTTGGTTGACTCAGTGACATGAGATCTGACCTGTGAGCTGTTCTGCGCAGAGGTCTGAGGGTTTTAGATTTTACACACATGCACGCACCGCAAAAGATGTTAATATATATTATTAACAAATCCAACTTGTGTTAACATTTTAATATATATTATTGATAGTGATAGTGTTAGTCACTCAGTCGTGTCCGACTCTTTGTGACCCCATGGACTGTAGCCCGCCAGGCTCCTCTGTCCATGGGATTCTCCAGGCAAGAATACTGGAGTGGGTTGCCATCCCCTCCTCCAGGACATCTTCCCAAGCCAGGGATCAAACACAGCTCTCCCACACTGCAGGCAGACTCTTTACCTATTGAGCTACCAGGGAAACCCATATTATTAATAAATTCAACTTATTTTATTAAAACAAAATAACAGGACAACAAGCTAGTTTCCTCGAGTGTGTATCTTCAGCAGTTTTTAATCCTCATATTAAAAAATGTTAATGTGGTAAAATACACATAACATAAAATTTGACAATGCTTTGGCCACCTGATGCAAAGGGTCGACTCATTGGATAAGACCTTGATGCTGGGAAAGATTGTGGGCAGGAAGAGAAGGGGGACGCAAACAACGAGATGGTTGGATGGCATCACCGACTCAGAGGACATGGGTTTGAGTGAACTCTGGGAGATGGCGGAGGACAGAGATGCCTGGCGTGCTGCAGCCCATGGGGCCGCAGAGAGACTGACACAACTTACCAGCTGAACAACGAACAACAAAATTTACTGTCTTCACCATTTTTAAGTATAGAATTCAGTGCTCTTCAGTTGAGTTCAGTCACTCAGACGTGTCTGACTCTTTGCAACCCCATGGAATGCAGCACACCAGGCCTTCCTGTCCATCACCAACTCCCAGAGTTTACTCAAACTCATATCCTTCGAGTCAGTGATGCCAACCAGCCATCTCATCCTCGGTCGTCCCCTTCTTCTCCTGCTTTCAATCTTTCCCAGCTTCAGGGTCTTTTCCAGTGAGTCAGTTCTTCACATCAGGTGGCCACAGTGT
>SJXO01007027.1:44937-72617 GCA_006408615.1 Connochaetes taurinus
AGATGACATGATCTTAGTTTTCTGAATGTTGAGTTTTAAGCCAACTTTTTCACTCTCCTCTTTCACTTTCATCAAGAGGCTCTTTAGTTCTTCTTTGATTTCTGCCTTAAGGGTGGTGTCATCTGCATATCTGAGGTTATTGATATTTCTCCCGGCAATCTTGATTCCAGCTTGGGCTTCATCCAGCCTGGCATTTCCCATGTTGTACTCTGCATATAAGTTAAATAAGCAGGGTGACAATATACAGCCTTGACGCACTCCTTTCCCGATTTGGAACCAGTCTGTTGTTCCATGTGTGGTTCTAACTGTTGCTTCGTGACCTGCATACAGGTTTCTCAGGAGGCAGGTCAGGTGGTCTGGTATTCCCATCTCTTTCAGAATTTTCCACAGTTTATTGTGATCCATACAGTCAAAGGCTTTCGAGTAGTCCATAAAGCAGAAGTAAATGCTCTTCTGAAATTCTCTTGCTTTATTGATGATCCAGCAGATGTTGGCAATTTGATCTCTGGTTCCTCTGCCTTTTCTAAATCCAGCTTGAACATCTGGAAGTTCATGGTTCACGCATTGCTGAAGCCTGGCTTGGAGAGTTTTGAGCATTACTTTTCTAGCATGTGAGATGAGTGCAGTTGTGCGGTAGTTTGAACATTCTTTGGCATTGCCTTTCTTTGGGACTGAAATGAAAACTGACCTTTTCCAGTCCTGTGGTCAACTGCTGAGTTAGTGGTATTAAGTGTATTCATATTGCTGTACAAGCATGGTCCCCGCCCTTTCCTCGGGCATCCTTTCCACAGGCAGAACTGAATCTCTGCACCTTTTAGACCATTACTCCCCATCTACCTCCCCCAAGCCCGGCAGCCACCCTCTGCTTTGTATCTCGGAATCTGATGGCTCTTCACACAGGTGGGGCCACAGGCCTTCTGTGATGGATTGACTTCACTGAGAGTAAAGTCCCCAGTGGTCATCCATGTTGCAACAGGTGTCAGAATTTCCTTCCTTTTTGAGGCTGAATAACAGCCCACTGGATGCACTTTTTTAAATCCGTCCCCTCTGTCCGTGGGGGTGTGTGGCTTCCCCCTTTGACTATTGTAATTAACTGCTATGAATGTGGGCGAGCAGATGCCTCTTTGGAACTCTGCTTTCAGTTCTTTGGGGGTATATATCCAGAAGTGGGATTTCTCGATCATATAATAATTCTATGTTTCATTTTTTTTAGTAACTTCCATACCATTTCCAGAGCAGCTGGACCTTTTTACGTCCCCCGGTTCTGCACGGGAGCTCCAGCTTCTCTGCATCCTCACCAGCGCTGTTGTTTCCTGTTCTTATTATAGCCATTCCAGCAGGTGTGAGGTGGGGCTTCCCATGTGGCTTTGACTAACATCTCTCTAATGATTAATGACGTCGAGCATCTTTTTATGCTCTTGTGTAGCCGTTTCTACATCTTCTTTAGAAAATTTATCCTCATATCTCACAAACAAAAACAAAACGTACTGGCATTTTAAAATAGTTTCTAGAGATCTAACAAGTGTCAGAGTCAGATACCTGACCGGCTACTAAATGGAACATTACTGACGTCAGCAGGAAGGTGGGCTGGTTCGGAAACCGTGGGCAGCATTTAAAGTGTGCCCTCTTGGTCCCTGTCCCCGGGAGGATGCCCCATGACCTTCTGTCTCTGGCTCACAGGAGACCATGCTGAGCTGTAGTGGATGAGGGTGACCCAGGCGTGCCTTATAGAGTGAGTCTGCAATTTTAGACAGGAACTTCTGACCAGAGTCCAGCCTTTTCCTTCCGTTGTTTCTGGATCAATCAGCCAGAAGAAGATTACCTTTCAATAACTTTTCTATTTTGGGATCACTAGTCACTGCTCTTTCCAGCTCACAGGCCCACGGGAGGATGCAGTGGGCAATGAGCCCTCGTGAAGTGTGTCGCTCTGATTTAAGCTATACGCGTGCAGTTGGGCACAGCACCCTGACTCAAGGCAGATCCTCAAGACTGGGTATTTCATCTCTGAGTTTTCCCCAGTGGCGGCCAGGCTGCCCCAGCCACGTGGACTCACTGGCCCTGTTCTGACTTGCTTATGCTTCTGCAGAGGCCCCTTCCCTCTCCCTCACTCAGCTTCCTCTGCTGATCTGCGGACAAAACCAACTTAGTCCCCGAGCGAGGCTGGGAACAGGGCTTCCTGGTGGCTCAAACGGTAAAGAATCTGCCTGCAGTGCAGGAGACCTGGGCTTGATCGCTGGGTTGGGAAGCTCCCCTGGAGAAGGGAATGGCAACCCACTCCAGATTCCTGCCTGGAGAATGCCATAGACAGAGGAGCCTAGCAGGCCTCAGTCCAAGGGGCTGCAGAGTCAGGCACGACTGCGCAACACTTTCACCGTCAAGGCTGGGAACGCGTTCTGAGGGAGGCGCTTTCCACGTCACTCTGGATGCCTCCAGCTCACCAGGAGATTTTAGAAAGAAACTCCATGTCTCTGGCCTTGTCCTGAGTGCGGGCCGGGCCGGGCCTGGGGCCTCCAGTGTAAATGTGGTTCTGAATGTGTCTGTGCTTCTGCTTGGTTTCAGCACTCAATTCTTCCCATATGTTCAGTCTGATTCTCTCCTGGATGAGGATGGCTACCTGGAAGCCTTCTCAGAGGAGAGGCAGGACTGAGGTCCTGGAGTTTTTGCTGGAGGTTTTGTCTGAAGTGTTCTTTAGGTTTGATAATCGTGGGTGTAGATGCATAAGAAAAAGCCCAGTGCCGCTGCAAAGGGTTTATAATACACTTTGAGTCTTTTAACCCTTTGTATGTTGTTGTTTAGTCACTTGGTCGTGTCCGACTCTTTGCAACCGCATGGACTGCAGCTTGCCTGTCCCTCCCTGTCCCTCAACATCTCCTGAAGTTTGCCCAAGTTCATGTCCATTGAGTCATTGATGCCGTATCCAGCCATCTCATCCTCTGTCGTCCCCTTCTCCTCCTGCCTTCAATCTTTCCCAGCATCAGGGTCTTTTCCAATGAGTCAGCTCTTGGCATCAAGTGGCCACAGTATTGGAGCTTCAGCTTCAGCATCAGTCCTTCCAATGAATATTCAGGGTTGACTGATCTCCTTGCAGTCCAAGGGACTCTCAGGAGTCTTCTTCAGCAGCAGTTGTGGACGCCCTGACTTGAGTACCCCATAAATGTGCCCACAGTATGTGTGCCTGAGGACAGACCCCTCAGGGGTCTCCTTCATCTGCCGGTCTCATCGGGGCTGGTTTCTCTGTGCCCCTGGTGTGGCTGTGTCAGGAGACCCATGGGATAGCACATCTGCCGGCACGAACAAGGCCTGGAGGCAGAGGAGAGCGGGCCTTGGAGACGTGCTCCAGCTGTGGTTGGGAGAGGCTGTGCCAAAAACAGAAGCTAGAATGTCAGTGAAATAATAGACACTAAGTGCCACGTCAGGCGTGCATGTCTGAGCAGCCTCAGGGAAGGGCTGCAGAGGAATGCGGATGAGAGCGCCAGGCGTCTAGGGGTGGTAACGTTATACCGTTGTCATGGAAGAGTGGGTGCTCTGGCTTAAGTTCGTTCCACTGAGGATTAAAATGGAGGCTTTGTTCCCTGTCGGATGTGGAATCTTGTAGCTCGTGAATCAGGAATGACCCAAGACCCAGAGAAGTCCGGGCTCGTCAAGGTCACACCGCTGTGTGGCTGGACCATGACTAGACCTTGGTAACGGGCCATGGTTTCTATTCATTTACTGCCTTTTTCAGTACACCTGCTATTTGATACAAAAGAAGCCAAAAAAGCTAGACTTCACTTAGTTTTTTTATGTGGAGAGTGGGGCTCTGGGGATGAAGGGGGAGTCCATGCTCCAGACGTCCGCAGGTGGGGAAAGGTCTGTTGGAAACTGATGGGTGCATGCCTTAGCCAGAGGGGACGGCGCCGCAGCCTTGAGTGAAAGGTTGATTGGCCGCGTTCGACTTGGCTTGCCTGCGTTGGTGACCGACCCGTGATCCGCGCGGTATTTTTAAACACCCGTTTGGTCTGTAGCGTTTTGTTGCTCTGTTGACCCAGTGCTGCTCCCAGACCATCTGGTTCCCTCCGGGTCTGAGCTGAGCAAGCTCTCTTGCATTAAAGAGCTCCCCAAGGCTGCTGGCCTGGACCGTCGCAGCCAGCACCCGGTCACCGGGTGGCCGTGAGGTGGTGACCCTTTGGCCCTGCCTTCCTCGGCCCAGCCCGGCCAGTTAGGTGCGTGTGGCCCAGAGGAAGCAGAAATGCCTGGATGAGCCAGGTGCCCCTGCACCCACCACAACCCCTGGGCACCTGGGACTTGGGAACTATTGTCCCAGCCCAGCTGGGGGGTCAGAGGCCTCGCGGTCCAGCCCAGTGGCAGGAGAGTGGGCCGTGAACACCCCACAGAATGCTTGGCGGAGGGAGGGGAGATGCTTGCCCTGAGACCCGTCGGGAGGAGCATCCTCGCTGGAACCCAGGGCTCTCCGGGTCCCGGGGGCGACATGAGCGGGTCCCAGCCCTGCAGGCTGCTCTGCAAGGCCATGAAGGTCGGTGAAGCCTGTGACCTGGGCTCCCGTCCGTGGCAGGACAGATGCGATACTGCAGCAGTGAAGGGAAACCCCCTTTGCCGGGCAAGTCCCTGACCAAACCAGGCATCTCTCCTTTTCCTGACCAACCTCCCAACCCCACCGGTTCAAAGTCTTGGATCTTCAGCCGAAATTTGGCTTTAGAATCAGGTCAGTGTTTGAGTCCTGACTTTGCATTTACTAACTGTGAAGTGACTCACTTTCTCTTAGTCTCCACTTCCTGCTCTAGGAAGTGAAGCCTCCAACCCCGGGGCGGGCGTGAGGATTCTGTGGTTTAAGGAGAGAGGAGCCTGCCGTGTGCCCCCCGCATCTGGCATGTGCTGTCAGCTGGAATGTTTTCTCTTTTTCTAGCCCAGCCACCATGGGAATAACCTCCCACAAATACCACGGAACAGGCTTATTTCCTTACTCTGTGGGGTCTAGTATGATACACAAAATTGTGATTTTTATTTAGAAATAGTCAAACTTTGGGGAATTTAATGTGATTCAGCCTGATAATTTTTATCCCATTCAAAATTACCTACAGCCTTGCAATTCCTGTTCTTAAACAAGTAAAACACAATGAAACAAAATAAACAGAAGCGGGTGGGTGTGCGCATAAATATTTGAGTTTGTGTGTGTGTGTTTGTGTATGTATGTGTTTGTGTGTGTGTTTGCATATGTGTTTGTGTGTGTGTGTATGTGTGTTTGTGTTTGTGTATGTATGTGTTTGTGTGTGTTGTTTGCATATGTGTTTGTGTGTGTGTGTTTGTGTTTTTTTGTGTGAATGTGTTTGTGTGTGTGAATGTGTGTTTGTGTATGTGTATGTTTGTGTGTGTGTGTTTTTGTGAGTGTGTGTATGTGTGTTTTTGTGTGTGAGTGTGTGTGGGTGTATGTGTATGTTTGTGTGTGTGTGTTTTTGTGAGTGTGAGTGTGTGTGTGTGTTTGTGTATGTGTGTGTGTGTGTTTGTGTATGTGTGTGTGTTTTTGTGTGAGTGTGAGTGTGTGTGTTTGTGTTTGTGTATGTGTATGCGTGTATGTGTGTGAATGTGTGTTTTTGTGTGTTTGTGTGTGAATGTGTGTTTTTGTGTGTGTGTGTGAATGTGTTTTTGTGTGTGAGTGTGTGTTTGTGTATGTGTATGTTTGTGTGTTTTTTGTGTGTGAGTGTGTGTGTTTGTGTGTGTGTGTTTGTGTATGTGTGTTTTTGTGTGTGAGTGTGTTTGTGTATGTGTGTGTTTGTGTGAGTGTGAGTGTGTGTGTGTGTGTGTGTGTGTGTGTGTCTTCAATACCTCAAGGACAGGCTTGGAAACTGGTTTTAAAGCTCACTTTTGATCCGGAACATGTGTATGAGTGGTTCTAAGTACATTTTATTCTAAAGTGAACACTCCAAGCATTGGCCATGACCAGCTTCTTCTAAATTGTGTTTATTTTCCATTTTCTGGGGGCACTGGGCTTGGTAGGAAGAGGCACGATGGCTTGTTGCCAGAGCTTACTCAGAGCAACAGCCAGTAGAGAGGAAAACAGACGCATCGTGATGCTGTTCACTGTGGCCTCGGAAGCTGGGCGAACAAGGGAACTTGAAGCCAGTTCAAGCGTGATGCTAAAGAGAGTGGCCTGGGCCATTTGCTACGTGCAGATGGACAAGTGAGATGCCAAGAGTTCTAACAAGTTTCGTCTACAAAGTTTACAAAGCATTTTCAACCATTACTGAGCTTTCCAGAAAACCTGCGAGTTGGATGGACGTGTTCTGCTTTACAGGCAATAAAATGGCCTCATCACGCCTCCAGGCGGTGCGTTGAAAGGCCCACCACTCACGGACCACCAGCTCAGAGCTTAAGCACAGGCCTGGACACAGACTCTCCGGCCAAGCTTCTGGCGCCAGGTTCTTCCTCCAGCAGCGACTGCGCCCGCCCGCTGGTTTCCTGGGCCCTCAAGCCTGTCGCCTGGCCGTGTCCCTGCACTGTCTGTGGGGACCCTCTGCCCTGGGCCTGCCCTTCAAAGTCCTTCCAGGAGGAGGGGAGGACCCCCAGCACTGGCTTCTCCACCAGGTGCTACTCTGGGTGACCCAGGTTCCTCGAGGGACCATGGGAATCATTATTCTAACCGCCTAGAGAGGAGGTTCCTGTTTCGGAGCAGCCGTGGCGAGGAGTGTGCCCCTTTCATGCCTCCCATTCTCCAGGGCACCACTGGAGCACCCCTCGATGTGGTGGGGAAGCTGCCCTGCCTCTGTGTCTGCAGGGATGACCTCCAGTTTGGAGGGGTGAGCGGCAGGGCCTCTGAGCATCGCGGCTGCAGACCCAGAGGCGCCTCCTGCCCCCTGCGCTGTCTTTTCACAGAGTCAGCAGCTCCCCGATGAAGCCTCGCATCCCAGAGTGAAGACTTCAGTCTTGCAGGCAAATCCAGAGAGGGTGGTGGTCCGTCGGTTTTCATTTCTTGACGGTGTTTCGGTTCGGATGCCTGGTGAGGAAGCGGCGGACGAGGCGCCTTTCTGTTAACGTGCTGAATTCTACTTTCCTTGGGCTGCCGTAGCAGAGTGCCTTCGACTGGGTGGAGAAATCAACAGATTGTATTTTCTCCAGTTCCGGGAGCTGTGAGTCCAAGACTGAGACGTCAGCAGGTGGGTTTCTTCTGGGGCCTCTCTCCTCCGCGTGCGGACGGCTGTCTTCTCGTTTACTCCTCACACACGTGTCCCTCGGTGCACCAGCGTCCCTGGTGTCTGGGCCCAAATTCCCCCTTCCTCTAAGGACACCGGGCAGGTGGGGTCAAGCCCACCCTAGGGGCCTCATGAGTCCAAGACTGAGACGTCAGTAGGTGGGTTTCTTCTGGGGCCTCTCTCCTCCGCGTGCGGACGGCTGTCTTCTCGTTTACTCCTCACACACGTGTCCCTCGGTGCACCAGCGTCCCTGGTGTCTGGGCCCAAATTCCCCCTTCCTCTAAGGACACCGGGCAGGTGGGGTCAAGCCCACCCTAGGGGCCTCATTTTAACTCAGTCACCTGTTTAAAGACTCGGTCTCCAGATATACTCACATTTTGAGGACCTGAGTGTTAGAACCTCACCGTGTGAATTTGAGGGATGGGCACAATTAAGCCCATGACAGTTAATTTCGTTTAACCCATTTGATGAAATGTTGGATTTATACGCTAAATCAGAGTGCCCAGGTATGCTACCGGAGTCACGTTTATGTGCCCCTGACACCGTGTCTGGTTACACGCACACGCACTCAGCGTTACCCCAATTTCCTGTTTGTCTTCACGTGTACACTGAGTCTAGCAAGCCGGGCAGCTCAGGTGGTTCTGCACAGCGGTGGGCGGCTCCGGGTGGAATAGTCGTTCACCTCTTGTCCTTCCATTAAGAACTCAGTCGTCTCTTTGTATTTCACGTTTGGATCTTTCCATATTTCTGCATCCTCAGAACTGGTGTTAGTTAACTGATGTTGATACATAAACAACTCATAATGCTGAGGTAGCCTTTCTCAACATGAAAACATGGGGTTGGGCTTGCAGGCAGAGCTGTGCCTACAACCCCAGAAGGCAGACAATCCACTGAAGCCCTGTCACTTGCAATCTGACGAGCCTCCGTATCTCCAGTGCAAACCATCTCTCACCACCCCTGCCTCCGATGTGCCCCTTGCCTGCCAACTGAAGGCTACATACCTCCCACAAAGGCTATCGCCCCACCTTTGCAGCACGTCTTAGAGCGACCCCTCCCAGAAAGAGGAGGACCAAAGAATTAAATTCACGTGAAGCAATGACTCGTATGCCTCTGATAATCTTAAAAGAGAAAAAAGTAATCTGGTAAGATCTAAGGCATTTCTGATTTTTAGGTAGTGAATACTTTGAAACAGAGAAATATCCATAAGATGATAAAGAAAGTCTGCCTTCACTCACTTAAGCGGCACGGAGTCAGGAACGAGGCTGACTGCCCCCTGCCCTGTTAAGGATTCCTGCTGGTGAGATGCTATGGGAGGAAGACAGCCGGAAGGAGTGCTTTAATCCTTACTTAGTGTGCAATCAAGGAATCCTCAAAACTGGGGGCGATGTGTACGATCAGCAAGTCCTGCTGGAAGCGGGGGGATGAGTCATGAAGACCCTCACTTTATGATGTGCTCCAGCACCAACTCCAGGCAGGCTGAGGCTAAACAGAGTCATAAAGAGATGGAAGAAGATGTGGTTAAATATTTAACCACTATTCCTGAATGGGAAAAGACTTTCTATGCCCGTAAGTCAAGGAAAGAATAACCTCACAAAGAGAAGTCATTTGACTTGACTTACTACAATATTGAGAACTGAATAACTTGACGTGCTGCGCATGCTAAGTCGCGTCAGTTGTGCCTGACTTTGCGACCCTACAAACTGTAGCCCACGGATGAGAGCCACATGCTTTCTGCGGATGTGCTCTGTCGTGTCTGACATGTTGTGACTGTAGCCCACCAGGCTCCTCTGTCCATGGGATTCTCCAGGCAAGAATACTGGAGAATTCAGTATTCTGAATTCAGGTGGCTGTGCCCTCCTTCAGGGGACCTTCCCAACCCAGGGATTGAACCCACATCTCTCATGTGTCCTGCATTGGCAGGGGGGTTCTTTATCACTAGCACCACCTGGGATTCCTGAATAATTTGATATTTTATGGTAAGTTTTATAAATGATAAAGCAGTAGCCTAGGAAAATATACACACATTAACTTTAATAAAGGGATAGTTCCTTAATATATAAGGGACTCTTGGAAAATAATAAGCAAATACTAACTCTCCAATAGAAAAAAAGGGCCCAATGATATGCATATACTTTAAAAACTTACAAACCACCAAATTTTTTAAGCACCAGTAATACTGATACTACTGATACACCAGGCTTCCCTGGGTGGCTCAGATGCTAAAGAATTTGGTTGCAGTGAGGGAGACATGGGTTTGATCCCTGGGTTGGGAAGATCCCCTGGAGAAAGAAATGGCAACCCACTCCAGTATTCTTGCCTGGAGAATTCCTTGGACAGAGAAGCCTGGAGAGTTATAGTTCATGGGGTTGCAAAGAGTTGGACACAACTGAATGACTAACACTTTTTCACTTTCAATACTGAAATAAATGCAGATTAAAATGGTAAGTGATTTCTGATAGTGCAAATTGGCCCGTTTTTAAAGGCAATACTTCCTACTGGTAGGTGTTCATTGACTGATGGGCTTTCACTCTACTAGGAAGTGGAATGGATTCTGCTTTTGGAAAATGACTTGAGATATACATTATTAACCTCAAAATTTTTGTGACTCTTAACTCAGTATTCCAACTTGTAGGAACACATTCACAGGAAATAAGACATTGGTTAATGGTCTATGTTTGAGAATACTCCTTACAGTATTATTTTTAACTTAAGAAATATAACAATGGGGAAATGATCAAACTACCCCATAACACAAGACTATGCAACTATCAGATGCAACCATTAGGAAGCCTGTGGAAATGCCTGTTATACCATTGGCTTTAAATCTGAACATCCTGTAAATTCTCAGTTTGGTGAGTGTTCTCCTATTATACACTCATGTCATCCAAATTAATCTTTGCAATGCTTACCCTTTTGTGATGAAACCATTGATAGAGAAAATAATTGCTCATGCCTCTCCTACAGAGCTAATGTTCTTGAGCTAGGGACTGTGTTTATTTCACTTGTACCCCCAATAAGGATATTCCCAGCATGCTCTGTTGTGTGTTAGTCAGACACAAGTATTTGTTCAACAATCTCTCTCTTTCTTTCTCTCTGACAGACACACACACATACTCACACATACGCACACAGTGAGATGTAGGCAGGCTTACTCCCACACATTGGAAGAGCATAAACCAAAATAATAGTACTAGTTATGTAAGTAAAATTCTTTACTTAAAAAGAAATGGCATTATGATTTTACCTACGGGAGTGGGTAGCTGTTGCCTTCTCCAGCAGATCTTCCGACCCAGGAATCAAACTGGGGTCTCCTGCACTGCGGGCAGATGCTTTACCAGCTGAGCTACCAGAGAAGGCCACGTTATGTTTACATCCGACTTATGAAGCAATTTACCCGTTACAAGTCCTGTAGAGGAGCTGCCAGTGAAGCTCCTGGATTCTCCTGGTGGCAGATATTAATCCATTGCACGTATCTAGTGCTTTCCAGTGTATAAAACTAACTTCTGAACACTCTTCGTCTCCTCGATCGCTTTGATTCAGTCTCTAAGATGAGAGCACAGCCCCCTCTCCCCTGGCGTGTTCCTATGAAAAAGCTGGGACCCAGGAAGCGAGGGCCTGGTCACAGAGTTGGTATAAGAGCCAGGGGTAGGCGGCGGGGCGGCAGCCGGACCCAGACTGGGAGCTCAGTCTGGGCGCTCACCCCAGAGCGGTCCCATCCCTGCCTCGGGCCCGCGGTGCCGACCCACCCTCCTGCTTCCACCCACAGCCCGGGAAGTAAGAACTCACCGCACTGGCCAGAAGTGAGATGCATATCCATGGCCCCAGTGCCCGTTTAGGAAAGAAGACGACAAAGCCTGGAAGCCGGGACTTGGTCTCCAGGGTGGTGAAGACAGAGAAATAAATGCGTCGCCCCTGAAGGAGCTCAGCTCTGCCCTTCTGCGGAGCCGTGAGCTTTCTGCTGACGGCATCTCCGGGAGACAGCCCAGGACCTTGCAGGGCGGTGGGGAGCCGCTGGGGGAGGTTTCCAGGGCGATTAGTTTTGTCGGCCTGTGTTTAAAACAAGGACTTCATGACTGGTCTGACTTAATTTCAATTTTGTTTTTTAATTAATAGAGCTGAAATTGGGAAATGACACTTTTGGTTCTAATATATTCGGCATATTTGACTTGTTTCCTTCCTGCGTCATTAGCACTTGTCTCCGACATCTGTCCAGTCTATATCTTCAGCTGATGACGCCGTGGTCCCCACCGGGATCCCCACAAAGGGCTTTGGTGGTGAGGTGGTTGTGTGAGGAGGGAAGACAGATGCTCACGTGAAGGGCTGGGGCTTGATGGGAGACTCGCACGTGGTCCTGGAAGGGGCCGGAGGCGCGATGCTGGCCAAGGGGGCGGGTTTGCAGACCTTCTTTCCAGGAGGTTTAACTGTGTGGTTCAATGTCAGGGATGTAACATCGGAGCTACGAGGCCTGTTCCCAGCCATTCCTGTCTTCCTCTGAGCACGCCTGCATCACGTGCTGACCAGTNAGGGAAGACAGATGCTCACGTGAAGGGCTGGGGCTTGACGGGAGACTCGCACGTGGTCCTGGAAGGGGCCGGAGGCGCGATGCTGGCCAAGGGGGCGGGTTTGCAGACCTTCTTTCCAGGAGGTTTAACTGTTTGGTTCAACGTCAGGGATGTAACATCGGAGCTACGAGGCCTGTTCCCAGCCATTCCTGTCTTCCTCTGAGCACGCCTGCATCGCGTGCTGACCAGTGTTTGGGACGGGCGGCCAGGGAAAAGGGGCGGAGCCGGCTGAGCTGACACGGCCCCCACCCCACGACGCCTCTCTGCTGCTCCGTCCTAGGGGCGGCCTCCACTCCAGAGCACGCGGCGGGTCCACGTCCAAGGGCACAGGGGGTCCGAGTCTGTCCACTCCAGTCCCCAAGGACAAGTTCCGGCCACGGCTCTACGCTGGTGTCTTCTCCCCTGCTGTGGGGACGGGGAGACTTAGGGCCTTGAGTTGCGAGATCCTGGAGGTCAGGATCCGCCACATGAAGGCCGAAGCCGCTCCCAAACCACGTGGGGAAGCCCCACAGCTCCTGCTCCGCAACCGCGGTGCCGACCCACCCTCCTGCTTCCACCCACAGCCCGGGAAGTAAGAACTCACCACACTGGCCAGAAGTGAGATGTATATCCATGGCCCCAGTGCCCGTTTAGGAAAGAAGACTACAAAGCCTGGAAGCCGGGACTTGGTCTCCAGGGTGGTGAAGACAGAGAAATAAATGCGTCGCCTCTGAAGGAGCTCAGCTCTGCCCTTCTGCGGAGCCGTGAGCTTTCTGCTGACGGCATCTCCAGGAGACAGCCCGGGACCTTGCAGGGCGGTGGGGAGCCGCTGGGGGAGGTTTCCAGGGCGATTAGTTTTGTCGGCCTGTGTTTAAAACAAAGACTTCATGACTGGTCTGACTTAATTTCAATTTTGTTTTTTAATTAATAGAGCTGAAATTGGGAAATGGCACTTTTGGTCCTAATATATTCGGCATATTTGACTTGTTTCCTTCCTGCGTCATTAGCACTTGTCTCCGACATCTGTCCAGTCTATATCTTCAGCTGATGACGCCGTGGTCCCCACCGGGATCCCCACAAAGGGCTTTGGTGGTGAGGTGGTTGTGTGAGGAGGGAAGACAGATGCTCACGTGAAGGGCTGGGGCTTGATGGGAGACTCGCACGTGGTCCTGGAAGGGGCCGGAGGCGCGATGCTGGCCAAGGGGGCGGGTTTGCAGACCTTCTTTCCAGGAGGTTTAACTGTGTGGTTCAATGTCAGGGATGTAACATCGGAGCTACGAGGCCTGTTCCCAGCCATTCCTGTCTTCCTCTGAGCACGCCTGCATCACGTGCTGACCAGTGTTTGGGATGGGCGGCCAGGGAAAAGGGGCGGAACCGGCTGAGCTGACGCGGCCCCCACCCCACGATGCCTCTCTGCTGCTCCGTCCTAGGGGCGGCCTCCACTCCAGAGCACGCGGCGGGTCCACGTNGTGGTTCAATGTCAGGGATGTAACATCGGAGCTACGAGGCCTGTTCCCAGCCATTCCTGTCTTCCTCTGAGCACGCCTGCATCACGTGCTGACCAGTGTTTGGGATGGGCGGCCAGGGAAAAGGGGCGGAACCGGCTGAGCTGACGCGGCCCCCACCCCACGATGCCTCTCTGCTGCTCCGTCCTAGGGGCGGCCTCCACTCCAGAGCACGCGGCGGGTCCACGTCCAAGGGCGCAGGGGGTCCGAGTCTGTCCACTCCAGTCCCCAAGGACAAGTTCCGGCCACAGCTCTACGCTGGTGTCTTCTCCCCTGCTGTGGGGCCGGGGAGACTTAGGGCCTTGCGTTGCGAGATGCTGGAGGTCAGGATCCGCCACATGAAGGCCGAAGCCGCTCCCAAACCACGTGGGGAAGCCCCACAGCTCCTGCTCCGCAGGGCTTCCGGGCTGGTCCCAGAGATGTCTGCTGCCAGAGCCCCTGGGTGGTTCTGTCAGGGTTTCAAGGCACAGCCTCAGGTTTATGGCGCTTCTCTTAAGCAGTTTGCCCTCTTTGTCTAGACCACCTTCAGCTCATCGCTTTAAAGCAGGCTCTGACAGCTCGTCACTTTAAAGCAGGCTGTGAGTCACGGAGACGAATCTTGTCTGGAGAAGGAGTAACGTGATCGGTCCCCGAGACAGTGTGTGTGATGATGCCTGGATGGCGCTGGGAGGGGGCCTGGTCCCCAAGTCTTCAGCTTAAACCCCCGAGGCCTTGGTCACCTGTGTGCCATGGCCTGTTGGGAGAATTGGTGAGACTCCACATGAGCCGTTAGCAGAGTGATGGACACAAGCAGATACCCAGTGCTGCTGCATGTGGTTAATCCGGGACGGGTTAATCTGATGCTGGGAAAGGTTGAGGACAGGAGGGGAAGAGGGCAACAGAGGATGAGATGGGTGGATGGCATCACTGACTCAGTGGACATGAATTGGAGTGAACTCCAGGAGCTGGTGACGGACAGGGAGGCCTAGCATGCTGCAGTCCATGGGGTCGCAAAGAGTTGGACACGACTGTGTCACGGAACAAGAGATCTGGGGCAACCTCCTTTGTTGCTCCTCGTCTGCCTCAAATTACACTCGAGTCAGAGATCAGCCTTGGTGAGAGGAGTCAGTTCTTCCCAGCCTGCCTTTGGCTGAACTGCTTCCCGGTTCTGGCGTGCTCCGTCGTAAGAGATCTCATAGGAATCTGCGTGACTTCTTGCCTCAAAACCTGCCTTTCCCCGCGTCCTTTAGGGATGGAGTCTGCTTAAAGATCCGTTTCTTCCTCCTGACCCCCGTGTACACACCTTTCTCCGACAGGACACAACTCTGTATGTGGTTCCCGACCCGGGATCCCTTGCCGTGAGCTTCCCAGAGCCTTGCTACAGCTCCCAGGGTGCAGTCTTTTGGCACAGGAAATGAGGACTATTATTGTTAGGCATACTGGAGCCTCATCTATGCCATCATTTGGTGAACTGACATTTTTTATTGTTGAAATGTATTTGTCTCTCCTAGTATACATTTAAAACTTCCCTAGAGTTGTTTTTTCCCAGAAAATCTGCAGTGGTGGGGCGAACTGTTTGTCATCGAGCATTCGCTCAGCACGGAGATGCCGGTCCCGCTGCCTAGCCCTGCTCCTTGTTCTGTTTCTCTAAACTGGAAGTGACACCTCGCCCGTGCAGTGCGTCTCACATCCCATGATGATGACGTTTTAAAAAATTATATTCAAGTGTAGTTGATTAACAATGTTGTGTTTAATTTCTGCTGTACAGAGAAGTGATTCAATTATGTATATACATTCTTTTTCACATTCTTCTCCATCATGGTTCATCACAGGGTATTGAAAATAATTTCTGTGCTATAGAGTAGGACCTTGTTGTTTAACCATCCTATACGTAATACTTTGCGTCTGCTAATCCCAAACTCCCAATACCCTCTCCTCTCCACATTTCCCCCGTGGCAACCATAAGTCTGTGAATCTGTTTTTATTTTGTAGATATATTCATTTGTGCTGTATTTTCGATTGCACCTGTCCTTCCCTGGTGGTTCAGATGGTAAAGCATCTGCCTACAATGCGGGAGACCTGGCTTCAATCTCTGGGTCAGGAAGATCTCCGGGAGAAGGGAATGACAACCCACGCCAGTATTCTTGCCGCCACCACCACCCACCGCCCCCAAAAAAAGTGGCTCAAGGAAGTATTTCCTGGAGAAGGAAATGGCAACCCACGCCAGTATTCTTGCCTGGAAAATCCCATGGATGGTGGAACCTAGTAGGCTACAGTCCATGGGGTCGCGAAGAGTCGGACACGACTGAGCAACTTCACTATAAGTGATATCATAAGACGCTTGTCTTTCTGACTTACTTCACTTAGAAGGATAATCTCGGGGTCCCTCCGTGTTGCTGCAGGTGGCATTGTCTCTTTCTTTTTAATGACTGAGTAATATTCCATTGTGTGTGTATATCCCACATGTTTATCCATTCAACTGTCGATGGACATTTAGGTTGTTTTTTTGTCTTGGCTATTAGGAATAGTGCTGCTGTATACGTGTATCTTTTCAAATTATAGTTTTGTCTGGATATATGCCTGGGAGTGTTATTGCTGGATCATATGGCAACTCTATTTTTAGTTTTTTAAGGAACCAAGGAAACTCTGTGTCGTTTTCCTTCGTGATGGCATCAATTTACATTCCCACCAGCAGAGTAAAATGAAATTGAAAGTGGCTCAGTTGTATTCAACTCTTTTTGACCCCATGGACTGTAGCCCGCTAGGCTCTTCTGTCCATGGGATTTCCCAGGCAAGAATACTGGAATGGGTTGCCATGCCCTCCTCCAGGGGATTTTCCCAACCCAGGGATCAAGCTCCAGTCTCCCACATTGCAGGCAGGTTCTTTACTGTCTAAGCCACCAGAGAGGGTTCCCTTTTCTCCACATCCTCTCCAGCATTTATTGTTTGTAGACTTTTTTGATGCTGGCCATTCTGACTGGTGGGAGGTGATACCTCGTAGTTGTGATTTGCATTTCTCTAATAATTAGCGACGTTGAGCATCTCTTTGTGTGCCTGCTGGCCACCTGTCTGCCTTCTTTGGAGAAATGTCTATTTAGGCCTTCTGCCCAGCAGCGATGACCGCTGAGGCCCAGGGCCCGACGGCACTGCTTTACAGCCTCGAGCCCACTGTCTGTCTGTTGTCTCACTGGCTCATCCCCTCCCCCTACGAGGCGGTTATTCCCATGGTGCAGGTGAGAAATTAGGAACTCGAAGCTGTAAGCTCTTGCCAGAGGTCATGAAAGGAATCTCTTTGTGTGCCTGCTGGCCACCTGTCTGCCTTCTTTGGAGAAATGTCTATTTAGGCCTTCTGCCCAGCAGCGATGACCGCTGAGGCCCAGGGCCCGACGGCACTGCTTTACAGCCTCGAGCCCACTGTCTGTCTGTTGTCTCACTGGCTCATCCCCTCCCCCTACGAGGCGGTTATTCCCATGGTGCAGGTGAGAAATTAGGAACTCGAAGCTGTAAGCTCTTGCCAGAGGTCATGAAAGGAATCAGTGACTCAGATCCTGGTCCTAAGAGCAGAGCAGCTGTCTCATCCTCTTTTTCCACTCAGTCAAGGCCTCACCAAGCACAGATGCAAATGAGAAGAGCTCTGGGCACCGTCTTACCAGGCCGTTTACCCACACCATTGGATATCGGTCAGCAGCTCTTGGGAGGGGCTGTATCTTCTTGGACAAAGAGGGTTGTGAGGTTCTGGAATGTTCCAGGCTGTGCCAGAGCCTGTGTTCTGGGTCAGGACTGCCCTCCTGCACATCCTGCCTGGCTCCACGCTGAGCTGTGTCCAGGGACGAGCAGAGGCGATGTTCTCTGCGGCCTGTTCTGGACATGGTGGTGCGCTGGCCTTCAGCTGGGGGTGCAAACAGCTTGTTATCCTCTCACCCTAAATCCAGAGCTCTGTGAAATCAGGCATCACACTACTGTCTCCCAACCTTTCTCCTGCTCACTGAGCTGGGGACCTAGGGAGCATTACGTGAGCACTGATTGAACTGCTCCGTGCTATGCTGATCAATACACATTAGCTGAGTTCAGCCTCCTGTGCTCAGCTCTATTTTAAGCAACTTGCAGCCTCTGATTCAGGAAGCACAATCAGGGGACACACACCATGTCTGAGTCACACCTTGGAAGGTGTGGGGTGCGCGAGTTGCACCTGGGCTCGTGGCACTGTGGACCATGGAGGAGCCACCATGCTGGGAAGAAGAGCGTCTCTTGTTAAGTTGACATAGAGGGCACCTGGGGGACACGCGTGCAGATGGAGAAAGGACGAGACGCCCCTCTCAGGCCAGCCAGCCCCTCCCCTCCCACAGGCCACGGCACCCTGAGCACTGTGTGTCCTAAAGCATTCCGCCTGTTTCTGGAGTTCATGCCAGTGGAGACCACCTAGCCCTTCCCGTGCTGTCTTTCTTTTCTTATCCTTACGTTCAGGAGGGTCTCCGGGTCGCTGTGCCTGGCGGATGCTTCCTGTTCCCTCTGTTGCTGTCCTGTCTGCTTTGCCCCGGGGTGTGAGTTCCTTGTTCCTTCCACCATGACAGGTCGTTTCCAGCACCGGGCGACTTCCAGAGCTTGTCTCTGAGTGTCACATTCTATATGGTGGATGTGGTCCCCGGTCCTGAGCCACAGGGTGCTTGCTTTCCAGACTGGTCATGCCAGTTTACTCTCTTATTGGCCAGTTGGTCTGCATTCTTGCCAACCCTGCGTGAAAGCAGGATATGAATAGCTGTGAGCAGTTTTAAATTATAGTAAGAAAGAAATATGGATCTTTTTGAGAGTTTTTTTTTTACATGCTCACTTGTGTGAAGTTAATAACAAACAGAATCTCTCTTGTCCAACCTCCCATCACCCTCCCACCAGTCTAACCAGTGCTTGGTCCTGGCCCTTCTGCAGGGCATGCCGTCAGCCCGCAGCTCCGGGCTGCACGGCCACGGCCGGGGCCAGGGTGGAATCATCCAGCAGGCTGGCATGGCTCAGCCCCACCAGTGAACTGACCAGCTTCCCGAAAGCCCCCCGCACTGGCTCCCTAACCTGTCAGCGCTGGTTATGCCCCGGCTTTGTTTACTGTAGGTGTGAACACTGTCCCTGAAATCTGACGCTTCTTAGAGTAACGCGGCGTCACGTTGAGTGGGCAGCGTGTTTCCGTTCTTGGTGGGCTGGAAATAATAGTGCCTCGCGCAGTAGTGTGACCTGAGGTTCATGAGCTGCGATGGTTGATTACTNCTGGTTATGCCCCGGCTTTGTTTACTGTAGGTGTGAACACTGTCCCTGAAATCTGACGCTTCTTAGAGTAACGCGGCGTCACGTTGAGTGGGCAGCGTGTTTCCGTTCTTGGTGGGCTGGAAATAATAGTGCCTCGCGCAGTAGTGTGACCTGAGGTTCATGAGCTGCGATGGTTGATTACTACAAATGAGTGAGCTTTGAGCAGAGAGACGAGAAAGCCTTGTCTATGGAAGGAAAATTGAATACTCTGGAAACAGCCAACACGAATGAACAGAAGTGAGAACTGCTCCTGAAAGGGTGGAGTGAGATACCTGTAAAATCTGGGGAGGAGAACTGCAATTCGCCCTGGGGGTGCTTTGCAAAGTTAGTTTAAATTCTCCCCCATTCTGTTCTTGGGGAGAATGAATACGTGTAAACATATGGCTGAGCCTTTGCTTTCCACCTGAAACCACCAAGGCACTGGAAATCTGCTGTAATGTATGCTCAGCTGCTCAGGCATAGCCATCTCTTTGCGACCCCATGGACTGTTGTCCTCCAGGCTCCTCTGTTCATAGGATTTTCCAGGCAAGATTACTGGAATGGATTGCCATTTCCTACTCCAATAAAATGAAACGTTAAGACAAATTCCCCCATTCTTCTACTTTGAGAATTCATACCTGGAGATCTCTGGGTGCTGGAAACTGCTGGGGAAAGTACACTCGTCTCCCAGGATGCTGGTTTCACTCTGGTGTTCTCCTCTCATCTCTCCACCCTCGTGTTCCAGGAGAGTGGGACTTGAGCCCAACCCAGCCCCCCACGCTGAGCCCTACTCCCCGCTCTGTGGGGGCAGCAGCGAGTTGGCACCTGACTTTCTCTCTTACAGTTGTCAGTCTGGGGATGAGCCTGACCTAAACTGGCTTATTAAACTCAGGGTAAAATTCCCCGCTATGTACTCGGTGCTGAGATGCACGTTTTACATGTTAACACCACTGAGCGTGGAATGCATCTTAGGGTGGGTGGCATCTTCCAGGAGACGAGGCACAAGACTCCACAGTGAGGGCGAGTTCCCACTTTTCACGTGGACGGATGGAGCCCTGGTTCGCTTAGGACTCTCAGGAGAGACGTGTTTACATTGGGCAGATCTTGTAGATTCCCTGAGAGAGTGGGAAGGAGCCAAGACCTTGAACTGCCGACCTGCTGGCCACAAGTTGAAGCAACATGAACCCTTGGAGCCCCAGTTACTCAAAATAAGGGATCTGTTATTGCTTAAGTCAGCTTGGATGGCTCACAACTGAAAATACCGTGTTATGGTCCAGTGTGGGGGGGCGTGGTTTAGCCAAAGAGAAAAATGGACCCATATTCATTAGTCTACCAGGTCCAAGTCCCTCAGTCGTGTCTGNCCCTTGGAGCCCCAGTTACTCAAAATAAGGGATCTGTTATTGCTTAAGTCAGCTTGGATGGCTCACAACTGAAAATACCGTGTTATGGTCCAGTGTGGGGGGGCGTGGTTTAGCCAAAGAGAAAAATGGACCCATATTCATTAGTCTACCAGGTCCAAGCCGCTCAGTCGTGTCTGACGCTTTGCGACCCCATGGACTATACAGTCTGTGGAATTCTCCAGGCCAGAATACTGGAGTGGGCAGCCTTTCCATTCTCCAGGGAATCTTTCCAACCCAGGGATCGAACCCGAGTCTTCCGCATTGCAGGTGGATTCTTTACCAGCTGAGCCCCCAGGGAAGCCCAAGAGTACTGGAATGGGTAGCCTACCCCTTCTCCAGGGAATCTTCCCAACCCAGGAATCTAACTGGCTCTCCTGCATTGCAGGTGGATTCTTTACCAACTGAGCTCTCGGGGAAGCCCTAGTCTACCTAAAATGATTGGCAAATAAGTACATACTTTATATTAAAATAACATATTTGGGGATTTGATCTCATTTTTTCTCTCTTAATTTCCTTTATTTAACCTAACAAAAGGTTTTGAGTTTTTCAGAATAAAAAAGTTGAACAAAAAGAAAAAAAAATGCAGTGGGAAAGTAACAGCCATTGAAGGACAAAAAGGCATTTTAAATGAGATCTAACGAGAGCGGTGTCGCCTGGGGGAAATAAGTGATGTCAGCACTGGATGTGCCCTGCTCTGGGAAGGACTGCCTCTGCAGGCCTGCGCTGACCCCCTGCAGGCGGACGGCCTAGAGGGTCTCTGACCCAGTGTCTGAGTCACAGGGCGACAGACGCAGAGTGGAAGGTGTGGAGCCTCCCCCTGGGCTCTGGGCCCCGAGGCATCGGCGTCCCCCGCAGCTCTGCCCGCCCTCCTACCCCTGCACGTGGCTCTCGGCAACGTGGAGAGGAAAAGCCACGTGGAAGAAGGTCCATCAGGGAAGCATCCTGACGGACTGCACTTCACAAATTCCTGGTAATTTCCTCTCTTAAGAAAATGAGATTCTTTGATCGTAATGTGTGTGGAAATTATCTCTGAGCTCATCCAGTAAAACACCTTGACTTCACAGAGGCTGAAAGGCCGAGTGTGATGAAGCAAGCCATCTAAGGTCATAAATGCAGAACCTGGCTGGTGGTCCCACCCTAACCTCAGCCTCACCGCCCGCACCCCTTCCCACCTCCTGCGTCCGTGAGGTCTGTGAGTGTGCAAAGGCCTGCATCTGCACGAAGGTGTGCTGTGACTCCCGGGGCTCACAGATGGGACCTGAGTCCCGTCATGCCTCGCACAGCCAGCAAGGGTGCCGCTTCCACAGTCAGTATGCTGTGTGAAGCTTGTGGTGATCTTCATTGCAGGTCGGTAACATCGTCTGCAGAAAAACATCTAGTTTTCAGAAGAGTAAAAAGTGGGTGCGTTATTTTCTATGATTAACACTTTTTTCCCTTTTAGTAGTTTGGAGGCAAACACTTGCTAAATTAGAGGATATTAAGAACCTTTTTACCCCTGAGTATGGGGAAGTGTTCTTGAAAACTTGAATGATATGGTTGAAGAATAATTCAATTTATAAAAATACAACCTCATTTCACAATAGATTTTTTCCTACGAGGGTTCTGCTCATTGTCACAGTGACTGGTGGGGAGGTTGTCTGTGTGGCACAGATTGAGACTATTCATGAGCTTGGCAAAGCGTTACAATCCACAATAGTGAGCGCTTGAAAGTGTGTTTCTGTTTGGTGCCCCTCCGTTTATTTCTGTTCCTATTATAAACGAGGAAGTTGCATAGCGCCTCTTAGATCTAATGTCATTTATCATTTCTTTCTCCATTTAGCTCATAAAAATGAACCAAGAGTCACAAATAAAATGCCATTAGCTATTTTCATCAAGTCGTAGGAAATCTGTGCAAGGTTGGGTCGTTCTATATTCTGCACGCCTAGCTATTAATAGGAAATCCAGGAAAACATCTGTGTTTCTCTAGGAAGAGAAGGTGGTTGATGCAAGGGCTTCCAGCCTTTCCGGTGCCGATGACAACGTGGATTCTGTCCTCGTGCCTGATTCAGGAACCCGGGGGCCTGGCTGGATTGGAGCTCAGACCAAGACTGAGCCTGGTGATTTGATGGGAATGACTTACCTCCTCAGAAAAGACTTTGGAGAAGAGTGGAGAGTGAACAGCATGGTGGCGGGTTCTGGGGAATGGAGCCCTGCCATCCCCTGTCCTGGCCACACGCGGCCCCAGGGGAGCGGGTGTGACCGAGGCCTCGGAGGCCTGTGTATACTTGGGGAGGCTGGTGTACCGCACGTGCCTCGTGTGGTCCACGGAAGGCGAGTGTAAGCACAGTGCTTGCTTGTTTAATCAAAGGCAGTGACCGTGGTCCACACTGACCACGACGGGGCTGGAAAACCCCAGAGGAGCTCCCGGGCACCAGCGGGCCATGCTGCAACCCCGCGCTGAGCGGCTGCTCCAGGATTTTAGAACAAGGTGCCTCGTGCATTATTGGGTGACATCACCTTCCGCCACGGGGGCGGGCTGTTTATCAAGGACGTGAAGCAGCTCGTCAGGAGCAGAGAGGGGAAAGCTCGGTTAAGCCGAGAAACGGTGTCGGGATCCTGGCTGCATTGTCTGAAAGCATCTCCAGGTGCCTTTGGCCAAGTTCCTCAAAGATCACAAGGTGAAGAGGGTTAAACTCCATCTGGTTATATTTAAAGGAAAGCAAACTTATGTTGAAGACCAAGCATTTTCAACCGTCCTTCGAGTAAACCCAGTTGGTGTGAATTTCCCAAGAAGAGTTAGCAGTAAAACATTCTTGAAGTTGGGAAGAAAATTGGAATGTAAAATGCACATAATAATAAGTTCCTGGCCAGACAGTTTTTTAAAAATACCAAGTAGAGATGAAAGGATGTAATACCCCAAATGGCCTTTGCTACCAGTACTTTTTGGGTTTCTCTCTGGGGCAAGCCACGATGCTAGCTAGCCCTCCAACTTCTATGTTCCGTGTAGAGAAGGTGTTCCAAGGGCAGTATTCTTCTGGAGCCTCTACCATAACCTTTAACCATTCTTAAATTCTTTTAGCATCAGTGGTCTTGAAAACCCAACAGCAGAAATTAATGAAAATCTAGTGAAAGTGGGCCCTCGCAGGTGGCACTAGTGGTAAAGAACCCGCCTGCCTGTGCAGGAGGCAGTGAGATGCAAGCTCGATCCCTGGGTCAGGAAGATCCCCTGGAGGCGGGCACGGCATCCCACTCCAGTGTTCCTACATGGAAATCCATGGACAGAGGAGCCTGGCAGGCTGCCGTCCTTTGGGTTGCAAAGAGTCTGACACGACTGAAGCGACTTAGCGTGCACACACACTAGTGAAAGTGTAGCAGTCATGAGAACACGCTTTCAAAAGGCCTCTTGCCCCTGGAATCGGTGCCTGGTCAGCACTTGGAGCAGGACAGTGAGGACTGGTCTGGCCCGAGGTGATGCGGGCACCCGAGATAACACACAGCATCGGCCCACACGTGGGTTCCTCGGGAGAATGTGCCTTCCAGTAGGACCAGGGAGAAAGTTCTCAGGATGTACGCACCGCTGACAGCCGCACTTCCACGGTCCTGAAGCCACACATCACTGCGTACACGACGTCATCATTCCACCAACATCACTGCGTACATGACGTCATCATTCCACCAACATCACTGCGTACACAACGTCATCATTCCACCAGCCAGTAAGACACAGCCTTTAAGAACCCTGAGTGAGGGTTGTCGGCATCTCTACAGGTTCTAAGCGAGCTTAGCGGCTGCTGGCGTATCTGCTGTCACCAGCATTTCAAAGTGACAGCGTGAAGGGCTTCAGGGCCGACGTTTGTCTCCTCCCCTCTGTGAGATTAAAGCATTCATACTTTTCCTTGGATTTCTTTTGTCATTCTGGGAAGAATTGTCTCCTATTGATAAAGGGTTCTCACGGAGCAGGGAAGTAGCCTAGCGGGCATCATAACTCCTCCGGAAGGTTAGAAATACGATGCCAGTGAATCGAGTGCACATCTCTCGTCTGATTGCTTGCAAAGGCCCATTTTTCAGGTCCACTTACGTAAGGCTGTGCATTGAGATAATTGCATAATCTGGTTTAAAAAAAAAAGTCTTTGAATCACTGCCCACACGATGCAACACTTTTCTGTACTTGCTGAGCTGCGCAAATGGTTGCAGATGGTCTATTAGAAGAAGACATGATCTGATGTTCACCAAGAAAATAAGAAGATGTAGCTCTGAGACAGAGTAGAGAAAGGACAGAGTGAGCCAAGAGGTCTGGGTTCTAACCCAAAACGTGATCCTGAGCAAAGCACTGATGCTTCCGGGGAGGCAGGTGTCCACAGCTCTCGGAGGCGGTGCTGGGTGAGGGTCTGTAATGGGGTCTCAGCGGGGGCGGTTCCTACAGGCGAGGGACCTTTGCACGGAGCCACCTATGGGACTTGGTTTTAGGTGTTGGCAACAGACAAATAAATGTCCTGTCCAGGGGTTGAAAGTGAAAGTGTTAATCCCTTGGTCCTGTCCAGTTCTTTGGGACCCTATGGACTGTAGCCCACCAGGGTCCTCTGCCCATGGAGTTCTCCAGGCGGGGATGCTGGAGTGAGTCACTGTTTCCTCCTCCAGGGCTAGCCACAAACCAACCTGACCCTCCCCAAGAAGCCACCAATGCAGGTGAGTCCTGCCGTACCGTCTCTAGGCCTGGGGTGGGGGTGGCCCTTTCTATAGATTGATCTGAGGGTCAGCATCATTTAGAATTTTAGCTGAGATGTCAGAGAGAGAAAGAGAAAGCAGGAGAGAGAGAGAGGGAGGGAATTGGGTGAGTATGCAGCCAACACATTCAGCTTCCCCGACGCACGGGATATCACCCAGGCCCACATGCCTGGGTCATTTTACCCTGACACCCAGCTTTACAGGGGCACTGATGTGTTAGGACCCTGTGTCTTAAGGCAAGCGGGTGTGCGTGCGGGACACAGGTGCAAAAGAAAGTCATCTTGTCTCGATCCTCAAGGGATGAAGGCAGAAGGGGGACAATCACACTGACCCTTCCCCCCACCTTGACCCCCAACGCCTCTGGGCAGCAGGGGGATCTCCCTTCTTGTCGGGCTCCTGGTCCCTGCGGCAAAGTGGATGTTGTGTTGATTCAGTGTCTGTGAGTAGGGATACAGCGATGGAAGACCTCCTGCGGGGACCCCAAAATAGAAAGCCCAGGGGAACCTGTCTCATTCCCAGCTTGGCAGCTTGGGGAGTGAGTAAATCATGCCTTTTTGGTAATTCCCAACAAAACAAACGAGCATCACGTTGAGGGACGCTTCCTCGTAGAATATAAATCTGCCATCATGCTAGTCCGAGTTACGTTTCAGCCTTGAGGCTGATACTCTTTCAAGGGTAACAAAGACCTTTTTAAAACAAGAATAGTTTAAAGACCGTCATCTTTCTGCCCTCGTGGTGACCACTGCCTGTCAACATCGGCCTGACACACCGCTCTGAACCCCGTGCTGGGGGCCTGTTGTTGGGAAAGTTGGCAGGAACACAGGACTCCTGTGTTCTCAGATCAGGGATTGAACCAGCGCCCCTGGCATTGGAAGCAGAGTCCTAATCACTGGACCCCCAGGGAATTCCCACCCCAAGTTTCTGGGGGCACCAATCACCGGGGACGTCCCCCTGGCCCTGACTTCCTAGGCAGAGATGCAGGAGAGGGAAGGGGAGCAGCCCCAGGCCCCAGACAGGCCTGGGGAGGGCAGCTGTGGAGAGGCTGGCTGGTCCAGGTGGGCTGGGGGGAGAGGGGCTTGAGGGCTGGTGGGGCACGTGGTGGGTGTCCTGAGAGGCAGCGTGGAGCCGGTTCCGTCAGCACTGGTGCCCCAGGAGGTGGGGGGCTGAGCAGTGTGAGGCCCGAGGCTGTTAGTGAAGGGTGGCTGGGGGTGAAGCTGGGGAGGGAGGTGGAGAGGAGCGCTTAGACCCGGCGGCAGAGATGGTCGAGGGGCGAGTGAACCTTCACACTGTGGCACAGGTGAATCCCGAGGGCCTGGCTGTTGATGGGATGCCAAGGCGAGGTGCAGAGGAAAGAGTGAACATGTGCCGGTGCCAGGCACCCCCGTCCTGAGTCCGTGCTTTGTGAGCCGGAGATGGGCAATGCCGTCACAAAGGTACGGGCCCCGAGGAGAGGCAGAGGTGGGCTGGGTAGTGTTAGTTGCTCAGTCGTGTCCAACTCTTTGTGACCCTGTGGACTGTAGCCCTCCAGGCTCCTCTGTCCATGGGATTCTCCAGACAAGAATACTGGAGTAGGTTGCCATGCCCGTCTCCAAGGGATCTTCCCCACACAGGGATCGAACTTGGGTCTCCCACATTGCAGGCAGATTCGTTACCATCTGAGCCACCGAGGAAGCCCCTGGTGGGGGAGTGAGTCTTACAAATACAGATTGGAGAATCCGAATGGAGCCATCCAGCAACAGTTATACATGCGAGATCAGGGCTCCTGAGAGCCATCAGAGCTGGAAAAACAGGTTTAGAAATTAGCTGTGTTAAGGCAATAGATGGCAGAAAGTAAAGAACTAAAGAGCCTCTTGATGAAAGTGAAAGAGGAGAGTGAAAAAGTTGGCTTAAAACTCAACACTGAGAAAACTAAGATCATGGCATCTGGTCCCATCACTTCATGGCAAATAGATGGGGAAACAGTGGAAACGTTGACAGACTATTTTGGGGGGCTCCCATATCACTGCGGATGGTGACTGCAGCCATGAAATTAAAAGATGCTTGCTCCTTGGAAGAAAAGCTATGACCAAACTAGACAGCATAGTAAAAAGCAGAGACATTATTTTACCAACAAAGGTCTGCCTAGTCAAAGCTTTGGTTTTTCCACTGGTCATGTATGGATATGAGAGTTAGACTATAAAGAACTCTGAGCACCAAAGACTTGATGCTTTTGAACTGTGATGTTGGAGAAGACTCTTGAGAGTCCCTTGGACTGCAAGGAGATCCAACCAGTCAATTCTAAAGGAAATCAGTCCTGAACATTCATTGGAAGGACTGATGCTGAAGCTGAACCTACAATATTTTGGTCACCTGATGTGAACAGCTGACTCACTGGAAAAGCCCCTGATGCTCAGAAAGATTGGGGGCAGGAGGAGAAGGGGACGACAGAGGATGAGATGGTTGGATGGCATCACCAACTCGATGGGCATGAGTTTGAGTAAACTCCGGGAGCTGGCAATGGACAAGGAGGCAAAGAATCGGACACGACTGAGCGACTGAACTGAACTGAAGGTGCCAGATAAAAACGCTCGAGCGCTGAGCCCGAGAGAGAATCACTGGTCCGGGCCCTCCTGGCTCAGCCGCACTACCAGGGAGGGTGGGGTCACCTGGGACTCAGTGCTGCACTCAGGAACCCTAATTCTGCCTCCAGGGAGGCTTCTTGTACCAGAACTTGCACCAAAGAAGTGACTCCAAAGCCCCCAGTGCTCACGGTCTCCCTGAGCCCCTGCACAGCTTCGGCAGGGCTGTGCTCTCTGAAGGCTCTGGTGAACCCATCTCCACCGGCTCGTGCAGCGAGGCTTGGCGTCCCTTGGCGTCTAGACGCACCGCTCCAGTCCCTGACTCCGTCACAGCACGGGGTTCTTGTCTGACAGTGTGTCTCTTACAAGGACACCCAACACTGGGTTTAGGGGCAGCCTTAGTCCAGCTGTGCCCGCATCTTGACCTCATTGCAGCTGCAAAGACCCTATCTCCAAATAAAGTATCATTCATAGCTCTGCGGGTTGGGACTTCAAATGACCTTTTGGCAGACACAAACCAACACCCCCCCCCCCCCCC
>SJXO01007027.1:72850-86711 GCA_006408615.1 Connochaetes taurinus
CTCCGTGAAAATGACAGATTCCTAGGTTTGTCACATTTCCAGATCACCGTTTAAAATATTCCCAAGCGATAATGCTTTTGCAATATGCTTTCATGCTTGCAACTTCAGTCTAATCCTTCCTGAGAAGTCGGGGAGATGAGCTGAAGCAGTTGCTCCTGGGGAAGGGTGGCAGGATCAGAGAGACTCAGACTTCCTGAAAAGTCACCAGCCTGCCCCCTCCCCACTATCCCAGGAAGGAAGTACAGTCACAAGAATAACCGGAAACAGTGATGTCATGGGCTGGGGGTGGGGGGCAGGCACAGGAGATGGGGGGTGAGCCTTGGCTCAGGAGTGTGGTCTGTGCACAGCGTTGAACTTCAGGATGTACCATTGTGAACCTCACATCTGTTCCCTACTAAAGAATTCTCTTTTCTGGGAAAGTAGCTGTCATATTCCTCAGCATGTAACTGATTGGGCCCTAGTTTCAGGAGGTGATGTGCTAATTACTGGATGAAGGCGAGGAAGCGGGAGGGAGAGGAGGGGCTGGGCAGCTGATCTCTCCGAGTCCACTCATTCTTCCTCTGTCCCGCATCACAAAGCACGTTGTGCTGAAGAGCCATGGTGGCTTTCTGCCTGGCAATCCACTGGCCGATTCACACATCTATCCACTCAGCAAGTGTTTGCTTTGCATGTTCAGGCATCACAGCAGGTGCTGGGGTTAGTGGTTTGCAAAACAGACACAGTTCCTGCCCTTGTAGAGTCTACAGTCCATCGGGAAGAAAAGCATCAATCAAACGGTCACACACATACACCTGGGTGCATGTGCGTGCGTGCCCAGGCACTTCAGTCGTGTCTGACTCTCCGCAAAGCCACTAGGCTCCTTTGTCCATGGAATTTCTCTAGGCAAGAATACTGGAGTGGGAGCCATTTCCAGGGGATCTTCCTGACCCAGAGATCGAACCCCGGTCTCCTGTGTCTCTCGCAGTAGCAGGCAGATTCTTTACTGCCTGAGCCCCCAGGGAGGCCCATCGGGAAGAAAAGCATTAACTGAATGGTCACACGCGCACAGCTGAGTATTCCAATCTAAATAATTTAAATACTCGCCATTGCCTGGAGAGCATCTCACCGGGGGCCTGACTGATTCTGGGGTTCATGGAAAGTGTCCTGAGAGCTGCAGGTGGAGTCTAACCTTGTGAGGGAGTGGGGAGGTCACCATGTGGCCTAGATGGGGATTAGTGGCTGTGCAGTGGCTTCGAGATACTCAGGAGTGGGGCCCACCTGGGAGCTCAGAGAAGGGCGTGTGGCTGGAGCCCAGGAGCAGGAAGGGGAGTGTGCGGAGACAGTGGGAAGGACTGAGCTCAGTTCAGGTGTTTACAACAGGCTGTTTCCACAGATCAGCCTGAGGACCAGCAAACTCACTTGGCTTTGTAGGAAAAGAAAGACAGCCCAAGACACTGATTTGGGAATAGCTTTGAGATGTTTGTCAAAACATGGCTGTTTCACAAAGCCTCTGATAGATCATCAGTTTCTATACATGGGAATACTATTAAAATTGTATTTAAAAAATTTTCCACTCTTATGGGGTTATTCAGTTCAGTTCAGTTCAGTTCATTCTCTCAGTTGTGTCCAACTCTTTGCGACCCCATGAATCGCACTCGCCAGGCCTCCCTGTCCATCACCAACTCCCGGAGTTCACTCAGACTCATGTTCATTGAGTCGGTGATGCCATCCAGCCATCTCATCCTTGGTCGTCCCCTTCTTCTCTTGCCCCCAGTCCCTCCCAGCATCAAAGTCTTTTCCAATGAGTCAACTCTTCACATGAGGTGGCCAAAGTACTGGAGCTTCAGCTTTAGCATCATTCCTTCCAAAGAAATCCCAGGGCTGATCTCCTTCAGAATGGACTGGTTGGATCTCCTTGCAGTCCAAAGGACTCTCAAGAGTCTTCTCCAACACCACAGTTCAAATGCATCAATTCTTCAGTGCTCAGCCTTCTTCACAGTCCAACTCTCACATCCATACATGACCACTGGAAAAACCATAGCCTTGACTAGACGGACCTTAGTCGGCAAAGTAATGTCTCTGCTTTTGAATATGCTATCTAGGTTGGTCATAACTTTTCTTCCAAGGAGTAAGCGTCTTTTAATTTCATGGCTGCAATCACCAACTGCAGTGATTTTGGAGTCCCCCAAAATAAAGTCTGACACTGTTTCCACTGTTTCTCCATCTATTTCCCATGGAGTGATGGGACCAGATGCCATGATATTACTGAAATAAAATTGATCCTTGTGGTATGGTAAGAAAAATCAATCTATGTGGTAACAAGCACTTGTGAGATTAATTTTCATTTTATTTTTTTTTTGGAAATTAATTCTTAGATAATTACTGCCTTATACTTTGTTTCTAGATTATAATGTGGTCGATTTTTTGTAAATATTTCATGTGAACTTGGAAAGAAGGCACAATCTAAAGTGGTTGGATATATGTACTTGTTCCTTAAGTCAACTTTCTTAAATGTATTGTTTAATTATTTAAATATTTACGGATTTTCGTTCCTCTGCTTGATTTTTCATTTATTGAGACGTGTATTGGGCATTCCTCCAGATGATAATGGATTTGTCTATTTCTCTTCTTGATCCTGCCAAATTTTGATGAATATATTTTTAAGCTTTACTATGTGGTACATGCAAGTTTGGAATTATTGTCTTCCTGGTGAATCGGAACTTCATCAATGTATTTAGCGACCTTATATCTTCACGTGCTTGTCATTTGTGTGATGTCAACGTCGCTTCATCATCTTTCCCTTTACCAGTGTTTGCATGACACACGTTTCCCCTTCTTTTATTTCAAGTTTTCTGTGTCTCGTTTTAGAAATGTCTCTGTAACTAAATCCATTTTATAACAACTTGGCCTTTTTTGTCTTTTGACTGGAGAGTTCAGCCCATCACATTGATTGCAATTTTTGCTATGTATTCATTTCTTTCTACACTTTTAGTTTGTCTAAAAGGTGTAGGTTTTGACTTTGCCTACTTACAATCTAATAATTAGCATGTTCCTGTTTCAGGGATGTTGGAGGAAGACACAGGCTTCCAGATCAGAGAGAAGGGACTTCCTCACTCAAGTGACATGAGTACCATATTTCCACTGGTTTCCTTTGCCCCTGAATACCCAAAGGGGCATTGCAAGGGGGGCCAGATGGATGCTATGTTCACAGTGAACCTGCATCCCAGGCAAGGATCACTGAGCTTGGGGACCTGGTGTTTATAACAAGGGGTAAGCAAGCCTGCTCTTTGTCCTAGAGGAAAACGTTACCTCATCCCCCAGCGTTGCTCACTGAGCAAACACAACCCTGAGAAATGGGTTAAGAGTGTGGCCAGCATGAATGGATGAGGAATGCAGAGATGTTCTGGTCAATGGTGGTTGCCACTCCTAACAGCTTGTGCTTTCCATTCATTCTGCCTTTTCTGAATTCCTATATTTCTTTCTGGAATATTTTCTTGGTCTGTACTTTTGACTCTATTAGTTTAGCAGTTACAGTTGGCTCTCCCATATCCCCGGGTTCCACATCCTTGGGTTCGACCAACCTTGGATCCAACAGCGGTAACACTGCATTTTATATAAGAGATGGAGCATCTGTAGATTCTGGTATCTGAGGGGTTCCTGGAGCTGGTTCATGGATGCCAATGGACAACTAGACACAGTGAATTTTTACTTTTTTTTGGTTACTCTAGAAATTTTAGCATGTATGTTTAACTTAGTCTAAAAGTAATCTGTGTCTTTATTGACATACAAAAGTACAAGGACATTAAAAGGCTGTAACTGACCACCCTCCTGCTGCTATGCTATTTTTTCAATCAAGGCTTCATTTCTAATTTGATTTTTATTTCCTTGCTGGCCCTGAGTGTTTGGCTCTCCATGTGATATTCTCACTGGTCGTGAACTTTTTCAGGTTCTTGATCTGGAAGTGTCTCTCTGATTTGCACTCTGTCAATTTTCAGCAGATCTAACTTTTCCTTTATCAACTCTCTCTTGGACTTTGTCTACTATTGTTTAATCTTCTTGTTGTTGCTGTTCAATCACTAAGTTATGTCCAAGTCTTTGCAACCCCATGGACTGCAGCATGCAAGGATGTCCCTGTCCTTCACCATCTCCTGGAGCTTGCTCAAACTCATGCCCATTGAGTCAGTGATGCCATCCAACCATCTCATCCTCTGCCGCCCTCTTCTCTTCCTGCCTTCAATCTTTCCCAGCATCAGGGTCTTTTCCAATGAGTCAGCTCCTCTCATTGGGTGGCCAGAATATTGGAGCTTCAGCATCAGTCCTTCCAATGAATATTCAGGGCTGATTTCCTTTAGGATTGACTGATTTGATCTCCTTGCAGTCCAGGGAGCTCTCAAGAGTCTTCTCCCAACACCACAATTCAAAAGCGTCAATTCTTCGGCACTCAGTTTTCTTTATGTTCCAACTCTCACATCCGTACATGACTACTGGAAAAACCATAGCTTTGACTAGATCAACCTTTGTTGACAAAGTGATGCCTCTGCTTTTTAAAACATTGTCAAAGTTTATCATAGCTTTCCTTCCAAGGAGCAAGCGTCTTTTAATTTCATGGCTGCAGTCAGTGTACACAGTGACTCTGGAGCCCAGGCAAATAAAATCTGTTGTAAATTTACATTATTATAGTTTTATTTGCAAAGTTCTACTTTTGTTTACAAATCTGCTTGTCATTTTATAATCTCTAATTTCCTTGTAATGCCTTCAATCCTCCTTTTGTTTTTTAAACATATTAAGCAAACACACTTTATATAATTTATACAAAGGCTTCAGTTCCTGTAGTCTCTACACTGTCTGATTCTGCAGCTTGTTATCTCTACTCCCTCTTGCTCCTGGTGACCTATCTCCTTGTGAATTTAGCAACTGATGACTGCGAGCTCATATCCCTTACAATTTTCTCTGTGATTAAGCTTTGAGACATGTTTGAAGAATGTTCCTCCAGAAAACTTACATTTGCTTCCACATGGCCCTTTCACTGCTATAAACTGGGATCTTTAAAAGGGAAGTTTCTGGCTTGGAGTTTTTCAGGTCACACTTGGATTGTAAGTTTTGTCCTCCAGCTGTCATCTGTGGGAGCTTCAGAAACCAGAGAGTAGAATTCTTTTCTCTTTCTCTTTCCAGTGCTCACACCTGTAAAAGCATCTCTTCTCCTGCAGGGAGAGAATTTCCCAGCTCACCTTACAGTCTGCCCCAGTCGGGTCCTGACTTCAGGGTGGGTCTGACCTGCCCTGCATGACCCAGGCTTTCTCCAGTCCCCACCCTCCCCCTGCCCCCGAGTCCCACCCATCCTCCAGATCCTGTTAAGACCTCAGGTCTAGACCACAGGCATTGTCACAGGCTCCAGGACAAAGGCCGTCTGTAACATCACTTATCTTGGGAGAACATTTTCTTATTCTTGGTCTGAATTTGTTTTCCCCTGCTCACTGTTGGCTCAGCCATGCTCTGAAAAAAATAAAGGGAATTTCCCTTTGTTTTCTGTGTCTCAGGAAATCCCCTCTGTATATGTAACCCACCATATTGCCAAAAACGCCCTCCCCCAGCGCCCAGCCTGGTCCTGTGTCCTTCTGATGAAGAGGGTGAGGGACGGACCACAGGACACGCCGTGCAGCCTAAAGCCCTGTTGTTCTGTTTTTAGTGTCCCTGCATATTTTTGATGTGTTTGTCTAGTTCCCATTGCTAATATAAATGTTTAGTGCCTGCAAGCCTGTAGAGGGGTGGGGTGTGGGCGGAGGTGGGAGGGAGGTTCAAGAGGGAGGGGGGCTATGTGCACCTGTGGCTGAGTCAGGCTGATGTGCAGAAACCAGCACAACAGTGTAAAGCGATTATCCTCCGGTTAAAAATAAATATTTTTTTAAAAGTTTAAAAAAAGAATATTTCTTGCTAAAAAAAACACCATTCTGGCAAGGAATTTACATTCTCCTTTGTGCCCAGCCCAGGTCTTGAGAAACTTTTCTACTATAAGAGGGTGGTTTTTTGTTTGTTTTTTTCCTTTTTAAGTGACAGAAATCCTTCCTGCTTTAGTTTTAACCTGTTTCCTCTTTCCTGTGAGCTCCCTTCCTTTCAGAGCTCCTCTCTAGTTTATGTACGGGCTTGGGTCGACAAGAAAAAGCCCCTTATTTCTCTGACAGCCCAGTCTCCTCATATACAGTTGGTACAAACTCTCCGTTAGGTCGTGAGCCTCCCTACTGACCGTGCTGTCAGGAAGTCACTGCAGATGTGTCGGATGGGGAGTGTGTTTGCCTCCATAACAAAGGGTGACAAACACAGAGCCCCACAAACCAGAGCTTCAAACAGCAGACACGTGCTGTCTGAGGGTCCGAAGGCCTGAAGCCCAAGGTCGGGGTGCAGGGCCCAGCTGCTCGGCATCTTCCCGCCTCTTCTCACTCCCGGCTGGGCCCGCCCCGCTCCGTCCTCTGCCTCCGCGTCCCTGCGGCCTCTGCCTCCACGCGGCCCTTCTTTTGAGGACACCAGTCATGCCGGGCGAGGCCCTCCCTGCTCCAGCACGACCTCATCTTCCCAATTACACCTGCCGTGACCCTATTCTCCAAATCAAGCCACAGTCTGAGGTTCTGGGGGTCAGACTTTAGCATTCGTTTTTAGAGGGGGCACGACCCAACCCATAACAACGTGGAAACGGCAGCGAAGCGCAAACTCGGAAGTCCTACAGATGCCAGCACCTCCCGGCGAACGCAAGGCCGGGCCTCCCCGCTTTACAACTGACAATCAGAGAAGGCCCAGCGAGGGCATGTGCCCTACTGACTCCAAACGCCCTGCCCCGGCTCGCGCACGTGGTCAGAGCCTCACCCTGGCGTCCCTCCACGGCCTCAGCAGTAGGCTGGCTCCTCACAAGGACACCTGGCCTCCCTGCCCCCAGGGTACGCATCCTGCCGCCGAGGACACGCGCAATGAAGCCCCTGGAGGCCGCCGCCAGAGCTGGTCTGGGAGACGCTGACACCGGAATATCGGCCCCAGGGGCATTTCTCGGTTAAGGGCAGGTGTCCAGGGAAAGGAGGACCCTGGCCTGTCGCCCCTGGTGGCCAGCCCTTCCTGTGGCCTCTTTTGACACCCAGCTAGTGCAGTGCTGTGAATCTGTGAGGACCTGCACACGCAAACCTTGTCTGAACTCTTCTTGTCCTGTTGTGTAAGTTTAGACGGTCGGTTCACCCCCCTGGCCCCAGTGTCTCCACCTCGTAAGTGGGTTCGCTGTGTCTGGTTCCTAGCATTCACAGTGTATCACAGGGATGGATGATAACGCAGGCCCAGATCTTCAGAACCACAGTCATCACCAAGTCCCTTTAGGCCACTGTGTCAGAGTGCTGTGCACAGTGGCCATCCCGAGTGTGTCCACGTGGGTGTGAGAAGCTAACAGAGGCCAGCAGTGGTTATCTAGCAGGTAAGGAAAATGAGGACCCCAGCGAGGACGCCCTGGCACCGCGTGTGGGGCATGGATTTCAGAAGGCCTCCCGGAGCAATGCTGAATCTTGAGGAGGTGGGAGGGGCAGGAAGGACGCCCTGGCAGTGGCCGTGGCCCCACGGAGGCTGGACTCTCCTGTTCACCCAGGCGTGAGCGCGGCGGGCCCAGGAGGAGAGGTGCTTCGTGCAGAATACACTCCCCACCCCTCGGGCTCTGCTTCTAAAAAGGTCACTTTGGTCGGCAGACTGCAGATGACTTGTGGGGCATGGCCTTGAGCCCGGAAGCACCATACTCTGGTGAGAACAGCTGGAGAGGAGGAAGACAGGAACACTGTGGAGACGGTATCACGGCAGTCACTGCACACGGAACCCACGCGTGACACAGCGCTGGTGGTCTCATCTTCTGGTTCGGGTGCTGGGGTGACTGGCCGTGCCCTACACCAGATGACCCAGACTGATGGAGCAAGCTTCCAGATTAGCATTCTAGAAGATGGAGGGGGGGCTACTCCTTTCCCGGGCATGTCATTGATCTTCCTGGGTGGAACTCTAAGATTTTAACAAATAACGTCTTTGTTGAGCACTTCACAGTTTACGGAGCACTTTCTCATTTTGGTTTCCTGTGTGGATTGCCGGTTTTGCAGTGATGAGCTTGTGAGGAAGGTATGACCCAGACTGATGGAGCAAGCTTCCAGATTAGCATTCTAGAAGATGGAGGGGGGGCTACTCCTTTCCCGGGCATGTCATTGATCTTCCTGGGTGGAACTCTAAGATTTTAACAAATAACGTCTTTGTTGAGCACTTCACAGTTTACGGAGCACTTTCTCATTTTGGTTTCCTGTGTGGATTGCCGGTTTTGCAGTGATGAGCTTGTGAGGAAGGTAGACAGGTTTCACAGAGGGGTCTTTCTCACCTCGGCACTGGCGAGTTCTGCACGGGGTCATCCTCTGTGGGGACGTCCTGGGTGCTGCCGAGATTCACCAGCACCCCCAGCCTCTGCCCTCGAGATGCCAGCAGCAGCCTTCCCGTCCCCCCCAGTTGTGAGACCCCAGAATGTCCCCAGACATTGCCAGCTATACCCCTTGACAAAGGCAGCCCCAGTTCTAGAGGCTCAGAGGATTTCGGCACAGTCATAGTCGGAAGAGCGAGTAGGAACGTCATTCCAGATGTTTCCCTTTCTGACGTACATTCCACAACGCAGCGCTTCTCACTGCGGTGTCTTTAGATCGTACACACCTTGCCACAGCTGCATTGAATTTGCTTTCTGATAAAGAGGATGTTTATATTCAGCTGTACCTGTTTGGTGTCCAGGACTGCATTGTCTCATTTCCAGAAATACTTTGTTCATTTTTAGAGTCTCTTGTTTGTTAATCATATTTTCTTTTTAAAAATATATATTGACGTATTTATTTAATTTGGGGCTGTGCTGGATCTTCCCTGCTTCCTGTACCCTCTCTTTAGTGGCGGCAAGCGAGGGATACTCTCTAGGTGCGGTGCTCAGGCTTCTTACTGCAGTCTCTTCTCCTGTCGGGGAGAGTGGCTTCCAGAGAACAGGCTCAGTAGTTGTATAGTACACGGGCTTAGCTGCTTCGCAGCATGTGGGATCTTCCCAGACCAGGGATCGAACCTGTGTCCCCTGAACTGGCAGGCAGATTCTCAACCACTGGACTACCAGGGAACTCCTGTTGATCATATTTTTCATTTATTTCCTTAAACTTATTAGATTTAATTTTATATCCAACACCTGGCTAAGTCCAAGAGCCGAAGTCTGCACGTCTGATTCTGTAGTCGGCTGTCTTGCTGACTTTGCTGACCACCACCTCCCCACCTCGCCCTCGTGTCCCTGTTCAGTGGCTGTGAGCTCCTGGAAGCTGTATGCAAAGAATTCTTTGAATCCTGGGTTTAATGTGGATTTCTCTAGAGAGCATTTCTGAGTGTTTCTGTTAGACCCCTGGGTGAAGAACCACCTGTGTGTGCTCAGTTGCCCAGTTGTGTCCGACTCTTTGTGACCCCATGGACTAAAGCCTGCCAGGCTCCTCAGTCCATGGAATTTTCCAACAAGAATACTGGTGGTGGTGGTGACTTAGTCACTAAGTTATGTCCGACTTGGGACCCCATGAACTGTAGCCCACCAGGCTCCTCTGTCCACGGGATTCTCCAAGCAAGAATACTGGAGTGGGTTGCTATTTCCTCCTTCAGGGGATCTTCCTGACCCAGGTATTGAACCTGCATCTCCTGCGTTGGAAGGCAGATTCCTTACCACTGCAGAGAACCATCTGAGACCACTTTATTTTTTCGCTTCTGAACTGGGGATAAGAAATCTCATGATTATTCATGAGATAATAAATACATAATCCATGACAATCTCTTGGTACCTCATAAGCACTCTATAGTGAGTGAAGTCGCTCAGTCCTGTCCAACTTTTTGTGACCCCATGGACTGTAGCCCACCAGGCTCCTCTCTCCATGGGATTCTCCAGGCAAGTGAGTGAGTTGTCATTTCCTTCTCCATGAGACCACTTTAAATTCTCAGCTTGAATTTTCGTTGCTGTTTTTGGGTTATACAGAGAGTGAGTTAGGGCCACAGCCCATGTCAGGGATGGCTGTGCCCACAGTGTCTAAGGGGAGACTTGTCCTTCCCTGGCCTCCTTGTCTGCAAGGTAGGGGCATTTAGTCCACTTGCGAGTGAAGGCAGAGCCCTGCCACCCCCAACCCTGGATGAGTGGGCTTCTGACTTCCATGGTGCTCACAGGTCGAATCTGAATCTCCCAGTTCGACCCTGAATTGCCGACTTGGCTCTGAGCACACCCCTTGTAGCTGGTCTGTTGCACAGACCTGGCTTGTGCTTGGGCCATCACACCCCTTCCATTCTTTGTTCAAAGAGTGAACAGTGGAAGGTGGCTGGCAGGTTTCATGGCTTTCTTCCCCTTCTTGAACAAGACACAACCACGTTCACTTTAGGTTTCAAACCTGATTAAGAAGTTAGTGTCTTGCGTCCTAAGGGCTGATCAAACTCAGACCTTCTCTTTGCCTGGCTTGAGTGTCCATCCCACTGGAAGCCGCAGCGTCCCTTTCAGGGTCAGAGCAGGAGGAGAGGAGAAACAAAGGTATACATAAACTGTTCCTGGCCCAGCTGATCTTGCTCTCTGGACCCGGCCCAACCCCTTCTCTCGTGGACAGCCGTCTTGTCTTCTTCCGAGGTTACTGTGGCCAGAGAACCCCAGTCCCCCAGGCTGCAGCCCACTTACAGGAGAGCAGCCTCTTGTTTGGGGGTTACTTAGAGTTCTCATGCCCAGCCACCCCTGGTCTGTTGTTGTTTAGTTGTTTCAGTCCTGTTCCACTCTGTGTGACCCCAAGGACTGTAGCCTACCAGGCTCGTCTGTCCATGGAATTCTCCAGGCAAGAGTACTGGAGTGGGTTGTCATTTCCTCCTCCAGAGGATCTTCCCAGCTCAGGAATCAAACACACATCTCCTGTGCTGGCAGGCGGGTTCCTCACCGCTGGGCCACCACGTGTGCAGACATTGCTACGTCCTTTCTGCTCGGCGCCCTGGGATGCAGGCCACTCTGTGAAGAGCTCCTCCTGGGGCCTCCCTGTGCCTGGGGCTGCCCTACTCCCTCCTGTAGAATCCTGACCCCCAGACATCACAGCTCTCATGGCGGGGCTTGAAATAAAGGAGGGGCATCCTCCCAACCCCTGAAAGCCCTCTGGGTGGAGGGAAAGCAAGGTGGGAGGGCACGGACTTTGCCAGTTACCTTCCTGACAAAAGCCTGCCTCCTCTTCCTGCCCAAGGCGGCCTATTCTCAGAGAAGGACAGCTCCCTGTTATCATTCTTGGGATTCTCAAATCCTTTGCCTTCTGTGTTTTCGGGACTTGGTACGAACTTTAGTTTTCATTACTCAATCATGAGATTGTATTTGTTCCAAGTTCCCAATAACTCTGTTCTTCCACAGCCTGGGACCCCACCTCCTCTGTCTGCACAGAACACGTCTCCTCATCCCCAGAGTTCACCCCAAAGCTCCCTCCTCCTCGGCTTCTCTAGTTAGGGTCAACTCTTCGTTCATCTCTGTTCATGGAGCATTTTTTTACGTTTCTTCAACATTGTGTAAAACCTACATCAGATTTGTCTATTCACTTTCCTTCTCTAGCACACAGCTGTGAACTTCTGGAGGTCAGGGGCCATGTTGTAATCACACTGTGCTCCCACATGCCAAGCACAGGGCCAGGTACTCAGAGGAGCTCTGTAATCCTGTGTTCAACCCATTTGAATGCACACTGACCAGTCTGGTCCTCTCTTAGAAGCAGCAGCAGCCATTGAATTCAGTCCCAGATGGATCTTGCTTAAGTCAGGAAGAAACTCAGGATAATCAGGGGTCTCTGAGTTCTTGGTCTTCTCTCCAAGCCTCCCCACTCTATCATCTGAGCACCAGCCTTTATTAAGTTCATCTTTTCTTTCTCAATATTTGCTAGTGATCATTTGGAGTCAGGTTAAAGTGGGCCCTGATACCTACCCAAGATTTGCTGATCTGGAGGGTTTGGTTGCATTAGCACACACAGTGGTGGAAAATGATGGCTAGAGATTTTGATATATCTCTGTTTTACTGGGACAAAAGCAAACAGACTTGTTCTAGCAATGAAATAAATTCCTCTGTTGAAATATGAAAGCTACTTTTATTTTTCTTTTGAGATGTCCAAGTTCAATAGAGCCATTTTGTAGCATTCAAACATGGGGGTCCTGAATGTCCCATAGACAATGTCTCTCCTGTCTTGTTACAACAGGTCAAATGCTCTTGTTGGTGAAACACAAGCCTTGATCTGGACCTACCCCAAGGTTTTTATCTTGCACAGGGTGCCCTTGAACTAGCATCGCTGGAAAGCCATAATCCTGTGTCTGACGAGTTGTATCATCTGCCAACAGCCGGCCCCTTCCTCATTCCTGGAACCGGTGACCAGCCTGATGTCTGCTGTCCATCAAGTGCTCTTTTTGCCAGAGCAGCCACATGGCACAGCCCTAGCCTGTCTTTGTTTGTTTAGAGTTGGGATGCCTGAGTAGTGCTGGCGGGAGACACAGGGTGGTAGGAAGCTCCTCTGCAGAGTAGGGATAATGGCCCCTGAGCAGAGTCCTTGCAGGAAGCAGGACCTGGTTTGCGGCCTATTTTCATTTTAGAGATGCACAGTGGGAACACAGAACATGCAAGTGTGCTCAGGCTCATCCAACAAGGAAATGGCAACGCCAGCATCTGGATGCTAAACTGTGCTTACCCCCGTTAAACCCCAGAGAGAGTGTCTGACCTCACCTGCTGACCCAGATGCAGCATGAACTTACCAGTTCTTTTCTGGGAGCCTCCGCTGTTTACTCGCTAGCAAAGATAGCCTGACACCAGTATTAATGCAGCCTTTGATTAAGCCAGGAGATCATATGACAGGTAGATTTTTCACAATCTGCCTGGCAAAGCAGTACTTGTCACACAGCGCCGCTTGCACCGATGCTTCTGGACTTTTCAGGGCGTGGTGGTAGTTTGTTAATGAGATTGGTCTGTGTTTTAAACAAAAATACGTGGACAATGCACAAAAGGGAAACAGAGAAGGCTGCACAAAGTCCAAAGGTCACAAATCTGGACCGGCCTCCGGCCCTCTGATGAGCATTTCTGGGGGGGGGGGTGGCGGGGAGGCGGGAACTGTGTTCCCCTTTAGGGCAAATCCCCTGCAGCCCTACAGCCAGCAGCTGGTTTCTGAGGGCCCTGAGTCAGGACACTCGGGACACCCGGTGAATCTTCCGTTTGGGTAATTTTCTATATATGGAGTCGGAGGTCATGGAGAACGGATGTATGTCTTTGTTCTCCAAACACAGCCGCGGAGGCTTCCCCCGCTGGGCGCGGCCACCCTGGGCTGCGCTGGGGTCCACGCATCACCGGGCAGGCTGGCGGACCCCCAGGCCGGGCGCCCGGGCTGCGGGGACGCGCTCAAGGGGAGGGCCGCTGGGGCCAAGGGGCGAAGAGCGGTGTAGAGCTCACGTGTGCAGGCTCCTGGCGCACCCTCCACCGTTTTGTTCCGTTTTCTATAAGTGTTTGCTAATCAGCAAAGTTTTGTTCTGCACAGAAACGCATGAGGGCCAAGTCCTTATATGGATGCTTCAAGGAAAGAAAACATAATGACATCCCAAGCTAGGAAAACAGCCCAGCAGGCCAACCAAAGAGAGAGAGAGACAGCGACTGTCGCTGCCGAGCAGCCGCGCAGCTCGCCCCGCGCGGCGCCGCGGTCCCCTCCGCGGGCTCATTAGGGATGCGCCGTCGGGGGCGCTGATTGGTGGAAGGGGCGTTGGGGGCGGAGCCACAGCGAGCGCGTACGCGGAAGGACGGGGCGGGGAGAAGAAGCGAGAGCCTGGGGCAGTGGGGCGCTGGGCGCTGATTGGTGGTAGTGGC